>WBMY01006445.1:623279-646912 GCA_013397315.1 Donacobius atricapilla | reverse complement strand
AGTAATTAGTCTCCTAGGGACTTTATGGGGAAAAATTCTAAAAGGAAAAAAATAAACCAAATCTAACCCCCAACAAAGAATCATATTATTAAAAAGGAAAAAGACCTTACTTACAGAGAAGCATTGTGCAATTTGCAAATGCCAAATGGCATTTTTTACAAGCAAATATGCAAAGTTCAGAATAAGCACTTAGTTGGAATATGTATTTATGTATCTATGTCTGTTCAATTGTCTCTTTTGTAAATCTTTGTGTTAATTAGGTGATATCTGCTCAATTGCCAAAGAAAAGTGGTTAAATGTGATGATGCTGGAAACAGTCTGACTGCAAGTGTTTATATTGAATATATTACAAATATGTTCCTCTGGTCATTTACTCTGTGTACCTCTGAGGCAACTATACAATGTAACGTGATTAGGATAGTTTAATTATAGAATAAATTTTATATAAATATATGCTAGTGACGTACCACTGTGTTACTAACTTAGATACCACTGTCTCTCTGATCTTAAATCTAATGAGAAAAAGTGTAAACAATAAAAAGGAAAAAGTCAGAAATTCAATGTGTGTAGTGCTTTAAGGGTCCATTTTCCTTAATAGATCTTCAGTTTATTTTCTCAAGGACTGTGGCACTTAGAGTCCCTAAATAGGTACAATATTTAAGGATTTCATAAAATATGTCTTGTAGAGATAAACAGGAACATCAGTTTATGTTTAACTAGAGGTTGGTTTAGGGTGTGGAAATTGGGAATTGAAGAAAACCTCAACAAATTCAGGATCTTTGCACTTTTTTTTTTGTTAATTTATTTCTCTCTCTTTCTTTTTCTTCCTGCTCCTCTTCATCTTTCTCTGTTCCTTGTTTTTTGTCTCTTCAGGTGCTGTGACTTTCAGTTAGGTTCTAAAAAACCTCTTGGAGGTCTCAAGCTGCTCTGGTGATTTATCCTGTAAGCTATACTAATAAAGTCAGGGAAGACAAGCATGGGCAAAGGGGGAGCATAGTCTAAGGTTTATATGCATGCTTTATGCATATGTTTGTTACCAAGAAGCCAATATAAATCAATGAAAGAGGTAGACATTAGTTCATCATATAGGGATTTGAGATAGCATTTGCAGCATCATTTACATTTATTTTTTCTTGGAAGCTGTCACCTTATGTCTGTATACCTCAATTTCTGCACTCTGTATGAGTAATGACACTTGAGACTTCCCTTTCCTATAAAGCACTTTGAATTTTGTTTTGACGAATAACAGCTAAGTGTTATTTTCTGTATATTATGCCTAGTGCACTTTTTGAGTTTCATTTTCCAGAATACTGATGCTTTCTTTAAAAAAAAAACCCAAAAAACTATTTATAGGTCTGGTATTGCTTAGCTAATTAGTATTTTTTAACTTTTCTTGAAGAAGAACGCCTTGATACCCTTAAAATATCACATACAACAGGTAAGTATACAGATAGACCATTGTACTATTCACCACTCAATCTCCTATTTCTAAAATCTGACTTTGTATGCTCAGTTCCAAAGTTCATATTGAGGGATGTTCAATTGCGTATTTAAGCCTGCTAGAATATGACAACACCGTTTATTTTTAAAAATAAAATAACTTTTCTAAAAGAGATGTTTCCAGTACAAAAGGATCGTATGGCAATGTTGTGATGCGTAGGTAGACTATGTCTAGATCCAGGCTGCTGAGAAATAAAACAAAACAAAACAAAGCAAACAAACCAAAACAAAATAACCCCAACCTTAATTAAAATTAACTAATTAAAAATTAACTAAGAAGTTAACAAAATGGAAAAAGGTTATTATTCTGCAGAAGCTTATGCCTCATTCATAATAGATCACACTTCATAATATGCCATAGAAAGAGAGGGATTGCAAGCAACAACTTAACCTGGGGCCGTTTCATGTACCCTGTCCATGTGCTTACTCCTTTTCAATGACTTCAGACAGTCTAAGCAATGAGTTGGCTAATATAGACAGCAGGCTTGAATGCAGTGAACACTTTCTTGAGTTTGCACTCCAAATGATGCCTGAAGGACTTACCTGTCTGCACTTTCTACACTGGGAGCGGGGACTAGCCTCCTAATTTAGGCATGGATGCACCGGTGTTGTTAATGCCTTTCACGGTCTCTAGGTAAATTTACTTCTGAGTATATTTTCAAGTAGCAGGGGATGGATAACATATGCTCAAAATGACACCTTAGCCTTTTACTGGAAGTTGGGACTCTGACACTTCAATTTTTTTAGGATATTTGCTATTACCTAAGAAAAAAAACCACAAACAACCCTAGTGGCACTTTACTAGTTCACTTGGAGAACAGAAGAGATTTGACAATGAAAATTTATTTTGTGGCTTCTACATTTGCATAACTACAATGTTCTCATTAGAGAGGGAAAAGTGCTATAATTTAAAAATAAATGTAAAACATTCTGATGATCATTTTGTAAAAACTTCGTTTTTGAACTTAATTGAAAGAACTGTCATGACATAAAGATCAACATCATTGCTCAGAGTTGTTTTTTTGGTAAACCAGAAAGGGTGCACAGATAATGCCGAACTTCAGTATGACATGTATAGCAGCTGGATTCTTTAATAAAAATATACGTGGATTAAAAAAAAGAAAAAAAAAAAGAGAAAAAGAAAAGGCATTTAGCAGTGATCTTGCTCTACCAGCCTTTTTTTCTGAAGGTTTCTTTTCTGGAAGTGATTATTATGAGATGACACCCTCTATTTCTGATTAAATTGGCTGATATCAATCAACAAATCTTTCTGTAGAGTATAATATTAATCACAAGAAGTGAAGGTGGCAACCCAATCACATTTTATAGCTTGATTGTGTGAGGTACTCGACATCTTCAAGTTATACTGACACTGTTTTCAATGACACTGTTTACAGTGAATGTAAGAGATAAGATGGAATGAAAATATGGAATGCCAGAACAAATCTCGATCTAGAATGGAAGTTAATACGACAGGACTCTTCCTTCTTTCCTTCCTTCCCTCCTTCCTTCCTTCCTTCCACATCTACATCTACGTCTACGTCTACATCTACATCTAAATCTGCAACTACATCTTCATCTACATCTACATCTACAAATACATCTACAAATACATCTACATCTACACCTCTCTATATTTCTATTTAGCTATATATATTTACGGTACCAGAGGCACAAAATGTTGCAAATCACACTTCAGGGTATAAATTAATACATTAATAAAGTTTTAATTTTGCTGTTAACTAGAGTGGAATGAGAGAGGAAACACTAAAGGTAGACCTTACGTGGGAATGTAAAACTTCTTGTACCTGAAAGGAAGCATTCCTTCCTCACTAGAAGCTCTTAAATTTTTTTTAAACAAGTCAATTCCATTATTCTTTTCATAACTACCTTTATCTATGTATGAGATGCAAAATATGATAATAAATCTTAGAACAGGCTATTACAGCTAAGTTGGTATTGATCGCAAGGAATGAAATTGCTATATTACATGTTGTAAAACTTATTCATATCCCACAAAAATATTACATTAAAAGTATAATAAATTGCAACACTTTAATCACTTGGCAAATGATTTGACTCTCTTTTCAATTTATAGTATCATTTCAATAGCACCTGCTTCATAAAATGTTCATATTACTGATACTACTCTGATGGCTTTTATAGGAATGTTATTGGGATAATTTATGCAATTGCTCTTTTTAACTAATAATTCTTTTCTTCCACTTTCCCAGATAGCTTCACTTTTACTTCTTCAAAATCTTTTCTATTATCTTATATTATTTCTCATTGTGTTCACCGTTGTCACTTTTTGAGCTAATGAAGTAATTTTCCTCCAAATAGCTTAATCTTTCATTAGAAAAAAAAAAATCTTTAATATTTCTACTATCTGTCTTAATTATAAATCACAAAAATAAAAGTTTATAAAACATAGGTGTCTCTGAAATTACACTTTTTTTTCAGCTTTATGATACTACATCTATTCTTTTTAATTAAGTTCTTATTGAATTTTCCATTGAAGAGTAACAAACAAACCATAATATGTGAATTATACATAAGCTGAAGCATTCTGCATTAGTCAAAGGGAGAAATAGTTCATATTTATTCAATGTGATTTTTTCTCAAAAACATTATAGATAGAATCCTATCTTAAAAAAGAGATATGATCTATTCCACAATGTGCATTTAAAATCTTGATATCTCATCCATATTCTGTGGCATAGAAGTGTGTGATGTACAGAGAGCTGCATTTAGATTTGATCATGGCCTTCTGGAATAACTTCAGCAACATGAATATCACAAGCACCCTGGAGAGCAGCTGCAATGAGATTATGCAAAATCCATAGACCAAACATCAGACCCTAAAAGAAATCAAATCTGGCAGTAGAGTACAAGATATTCTCCTGCGCATAGATCTCTTAAAAAAGCAATAGAGAATATATTATTTGGGGTGAAAATTATTTTAGTTGTATGCAAAATTAATATGACTAGTAATGAAATATATATTTTTAAAATAAATAACATACATAATTTTAAATAATGGGAGCTATTTAGGCCAAAATAATATCTGAATATCCTATTCTTTCTTATTCAACAGTTTTTTCTTGGGAGTGAGCAAAAGGGGAGAATGTGGTCACGTAACGGCATTTTCGCTATAATTCACCTAATCTCAAAACACCTTCTCTTTATTATTATCTGAAAAGCTGAAGTTCATCCAATGTACAAAACCGGGATTATAAGCATGCCATATTCAGATCCCAAAAAGTTTAAAAAGAAGGAAATAAGTTCTTTTGTCCTACCAGTGAGGCTTGATTTACTCTGACCCCAGAACAGCCAAGAAACAGTCACTCATACAAATTTTTTAATAAGCCAATAGTGCGGGTTCTGGCTGGTACAGGATTATGTTTTGCAGTAGCCAGAAGGGAGGCATGGATAGGACATGGAGGTTATTCTATACCACTTTACATCATTGCCAGGGGCAGGGCAAGGGAATCTCTTCCAGGGTGGTGTGGCCATGGCTTGCTTATTGTGTGTTCCTGTGTGGAGATTTTTTTTTGTGAGTCATTAATCTTACTTGTACATCCTTTTATTAATATTGTTGCTGCTGCTGTTTACCTTTGTTTCTTATCTCATTGCTGTCTCCAGAAAATTTTTTCTTGTCTCAACCCTCAATCTTATCTTTATGTACCTTCAATTCTCCTATCCATCCCACCACACAGGGATGGGTAGGGGGAGGGAGGAGACAGCAACCAGAGCATGGTTTGTAGTTTTCAGTGGGAACACTTAATTGGGGAGCACCATTCTTAAATCATGGCACCAAAGCAGGATCTAAAGAGAGAAACTCTTCCATCTTAGGCTGCTAAGAAAGAAGGATTGGTACTGTGAACATGGATTTTCAAACAAATTGAAACCAAAAATAAAAGGTAGCTATTTCTTGAAAATGAAGACACATGATTGCACTTCTTATCAAGGAATTACTGCTATAATGATCAATTACTATTATTTAATGTGATGGAATTATACAGAGACAAGAGAAAGATATTTTAGCCCACCTAATGCTTTTTGCTGACACCATCTAATTATATTTTTCACTTTAACTATATGACTACCTCACGTGTGGTAATGCTCTTTGCCTTGACACACAGTCAGCTCTGTCATTGCATTTAATAACATAAAAGGAGAAAAGAAAACAGAACAAGCAATAAATTCACACAAAATAGGCAGCCAAACTTGAGTAATTGAATATTTCAATTAATCACAGGAAAATTGTATAATAAACCTCTGATGCTTAGTCTAGTTATGTGGGAGACATGAAGGAGACCTTGAGGCTTACTAAAGGGTAAAGCTTTTACTATTTAATAATGTAAAATGATAACAGTCCATGTGATTAATTTAGCATAAGTAAGAGATGCATGTCTAGGAAAAAAAAAACCCTCAATAATTATGGTAGTATCTTACACGTATAAGTCCATCTAGTACTGAAAACAGGAAGAAGTTCTCATTTTAAACACTGTGAAATAAGCAGTTCCACTGCAGTGCTAGCTATGTTCATGTGTTTGAGAATGTCTGTGTGGATAAAGAGACATGAAAAGGAGGGAGATGAGTGTAAATTGTACTACACTACACTGCAGTGGTATGTTGGATAGCAGTATTATAGAAACATTTTACTGAAAGCTCTGTAGCTAAATAATGCAAATGCTTCTCTCAAGATGAATACATATGTATCATATTGTTCTCTACAGGTTTATAGATAATATTAAATCCAACGATCAGGAAAAATATTGTTCTAAAATGTACTGATGACTAACATCTTGGCTTTACACAGGAAAAAAATTTTGAAAACAAATGTCCTAAAACCTCAGCTGTTCTGTTACTTTGAAACAGAGCTGAGACAGAAAAAGATGGCAGGAATGGACCATAAATAGTCTTTCAAAATAGCAATAGTCAAAATTTAATAAAAAATTCTAAGAACATTAAGTCCCAGAACAGTGATTCTTTAAAAGAGACCATTAACATCAAAGCAGCTTCAGTACAGTCTGAAGATTCTGCCTCAAGAATAAGAGTTCACTAGCAGCTAATGAAAAATCTTACTGGCAAAGATAATACATGAAGCTGGTAGTAGAAAACCAGCAAGTAAATGAATATCAGAAAATGAAAGAGACTTGTACAGAAACAAGGAACTATTCCAAGCAGGGAGAACCACTGGGGGGAAAAAAAAAAAAAAAAAGAAAAAAAATAGAAAAATACAAGGATATTCTAATAGTAGAGAAGATGACAAAGTGAGAGTTCAGAGCAAGCAAGAACTCTGAACAAGCTGTTCCTATCCTGAGTTATGAAAGAATGGAAAATGAACCAAATTCTAGTTTTAAAGTTCTTTGAAGAGTTCTGACACAAGTAAATTTATCTGGATTTATGCTGATGTGAATGAGCTGAATGATCAATCAAAAAAGAAATACTGGTTTGGGGGTTTTGTTTTCATTTGTTTGGGGCTTGTTTTGTAGTTTTTGCTCTTTGGTTTTTGTTGTTTTGATTTTGTTGTTTTAGTTTTTGGTTTTGGAGGGATTTGGTTGGTTGGTTGGTTTTAAGGTTTGTTTTTGTTTTGATTTGGTTTTTGTTTTTGGTTTTGGTTTTTTTTTGGTGCCAGAAACATTAGCATCCTGGGCAAGAGAGAAAGTATGTGCAGTAAGAAGGCCACAATTTAACACATTTGGGAAGTTATCTAGAAAATGTATTCTGATCTTAGTTAACCTTCTTTTCTTAATGTATAGCTATATCACTCTAAATGCTTTTCAATCGGTATTGAGGAATGACATAGCACTGGTTCTTTTGTATTAGACTATCTGTATGTGCTAATAACCAGGTTAAAAAAAAATAGAAATTGCAGGAATATGCATTTCAGTTAAGACATTTTAAAGAGACACAATGCAAAGAATGGGTGTCATTAGTCACTCTTTTTCAGAATTGTTAAGACCCTCTCTGATGCTACAGGAACTGTCAAGCAAAGCTAAATATTTAGGCTATGCCAGTTTTGACATTTTTAAAGGTGAATAGGTAGACCTTTTCACTACAGATAACTCCATCTCAGACTCTCCCCTCTGTTGCTGAAGATTGCAATGTCAGTTCTGACCACAGTTTTGATGATGGGTGAGGGATGACAACTGATGATGAGGGGCTATAGCTGGGATGGAAATTCAGCTGTGTCCTGTAACACCAGCATGTGATTTAAGTAACTCAAATGTCTTTGACTTATGTACTATGACTGCAAGGTTTGTGAATTATGTGCTACATGGGAGCTTGGTATTTTAAATTCCTTTTCCCCCAGACAGGTATCAAACCTATATACTGTGTCCAATTTTAAGAAAACTAACACAGTAAACACAACACTTCCCAAAATTTTGTCCTTTTTTTATGCTAAATTACATTGTAAAGTATTTTTTCTGCTCCTTTACATTTTTCTGTCTATTGATTCAGAACAGGACATGATAGAAGCTTTGGGCCTGACTCTGCCTCAATATAAATCAGCAGAGTCCCATTGTCTCCATTACCACTATGCTGATTTATGGAGCTGATGATTACTCTTCCTCCTAGAATAATAGAGAACTAGCAGAGTGTTGTAGATTGTTACAAGGAGACTTTGAAGCAGACGGACCCATTGCTTTGAATTTACTTTGAGCCACGGTTTTCCTCTATTGCTAATAACACGTAATTCTCTAAAGGAGTTTGCTATGTGTGTTTCAGCAACATACTGGAAATGCTCTGCTTGGAAATTATCCTCATAAAGACCTGATGTTCCTGCAAAGAAAATGAGGAGAAATATCACAAAAGAGGTAAGAATTTAGCTAGATTTTGTGCTGAAGCATTAACAATTCTCTATGGAAAAGAAAGGTTTTTTTTTTTAGTAATTTATTATGACTTGTAGTGAGTAAATTAGATTGATAAATAGAAAAAAATCAGGTGGTTGTTTTGGGGATTTATTTTGGGGGGGGTTTGTTTGTTTGAGAGTATTTTTTGTTTGTTTTGGGTTGTTGTTGCTGTTTTATGAGATCTGTTTTCTGGATGTTAGTTTACTTTTTATAGAAGCATTTTTTCCCAGTGTGCTTTTCTGGTGATTCATTATTTCAATTGGATTGCAACCAAAATACATAACTTCAGTATGGTTGTTTTGTGCTTGGCTAATGTAGCTTGCTCCTTCCCACTAGTTGCTGTAATAGTCTCAAGATTTAATCCTTTTATTTACTTTGTTCCTATTGATCAGGAGAGTTTATAGCATCAGTTACTATTTGAATTCTATTTCTAGAATATTCACTTATAGATAAATAAAAAATGCTTAACCAAAGCTTTAAACTGTGATCAGCTATGGATTCCAACTATATTAATTGCCCAATAAGAAATTAACATTATAGTGTTATGTTTTCTTCCACTCTACCTAGCTAAAATTTTAAGTGCTTTATGTAACTGAAGGTCACTGACATACTTATCAGTAGATATCACATGATTCTGTTTCAAAAAATTGGTGTCTGGAAATATCCAGATATTTTCAGAGAAAAAAAATTGCTTTCCATCATAAGAGATCTTTTTCATACAAACATAGTTTCTTTCTTAGTCTAGAAGTGAGTGCAAATAAAAATAACCTGCTGTAGTAGCTAGGAATTGACAGTAACTGGAATGTGATACATTCACACAGCTAGGAATGTGATATGATTTCAATCTACTGTTTGGTGCAAAAAAAATGAGAGCAAGATATTGTGGTAATGGGAAAGGATGGGGAAAGAGGATGGGTAGATCACAAATAAAAAAAAAAAAAGTTGAAATCTTCACTATTGGGAAGACATCATAGACTTGGTGCCTAGAGCTGATGTCTTTTCAAATCAAGGTCCAGGTCAAGAGTTTACATGGTGAGGTGTCTACATGGAACTGAAATGGTGGGAAGTTCTAGTTAGTGTCTGGGTTGCAGTGCTAACCTCAAGGCCCAGTCTCTGTTCAAATTACACTGGATAAACTTAGATTGTACATTGAGATTCAGGGATGTTTCATCACTTTTACCTACATTTCATATTACCATACATTGACAGTGCAGAGACCAGACAGTTTTCTAAAAAGAAGGAAGATGGAGTTTCCCTAATGTTTATGATGTTAGAGTCATACTTGTCTTTTATATGCACAATTATAGATAGCAATAAGCCCACAGAAAGGAAAACACCATTTTTTACAGTGCCTGTTGATTATTCTTGCAAATTTCAACAGAAAAAGACTCATCTAATGAGAAAAAAAAGACTGATGAGCCTTAAAACTGTATTAAGCAGAAACCATTTGTTCCTTAATTATAGCTGTTTGTTTTGTATAAAATGTCATATCTCCTGCGAGACACTAGGGAGACTTTTTATGGAACCAAAACGCAAAATACATTCTTGTTTAATGTTTTGTGGCTATAACCCAGTTTGTGGTGGCATATATTATCTAGCTATGTCACTCTGTTTACCATATTGAAAAAGAAAAAGCATGTAAATTAATCACACTGGATTTTGACTCTAAGATATGAAATCTAAGCCATTTCCTTACAGCACAGCACTCAAATGTGCTTAGGTGAGTTATTTGATTCACTGCTGGATAGAATTGGGGTTGTGTGACTTAGGTTTCTTTATTGCTCTCCAAAACATACAGGACAATTCCTCTGTTCAAGATGATTTACTGTGTAGTTCAGCTCTACATTTTGCTGAGTACAGCACTTGTGAATACTTCCATCTCCTGTTGATAGCAGAGAGGTTACACTTCGTACTGATGAAAAAGTTGGGGCGCACCACCGGTCTGTCGCTCACCAGGGGCATTCTCAGATCTGCTTTTGCTGCAAAACAGAGAGTGACTATGTGGAAATAACTCAGCAGGTAACCACGGGAGCTCGCAAGTCCATGTAGCAGCGCAGAGAGTAGTGTTATGGTTTCTACATCAGTGCGTCTGCCTGGATCTCTGCTCCAATATAGGTTCCCTGCTGAGGTGTACAGCTGTGCTGAAATAGCTATAGTCTTTCTGGTTCTGGAGTCCTTCTGAGGTACAGTCTCAGCTTTCTTTAAAATTTCTGCACTAGTCTCTGTTGCGTGATGTAAAAGTGCTGAGGAATATATTCAATGCAGGTATCTCAGTGTGCAGGTGTACTGGAAGCTGCAGACGGAGCTCTGGGTGGTGGGAGCCCATGGCAAAAAGCCATGAACTGCCAACCTTTTGGATAAAGGGCACAGGGACCTATGGCCCAGCCAGGGCCCTGGATACTCAGACATATGGCAGGAACTGATGGCCCCAGCCTTTCTTGCACTTAGACTGTGACAGAATAAAAGCCCAGGGTTTCCTTTGTTCACGGTCCATCCTTGGAGGAACCCAGCTCACGCTGGTCATTTTTTTTATGCCACAATGATTAAATTATTTTAATAATTGAGTTTAAAGAGATTCTGCTATGGGAAATCTGTGGCTGAGCCAGTGAGGAAACTTAGCCTGGCTGTGATGTGGGGTGTGCAGCTGCCAAGGGGTCTTGGTCCCAGCTTCAGGTGCTGTAGATGTGACTGCCAGAGTGGCTTCTGGATGGTCAGATAGGGAAGTATGCTTGACAAAAGTTCCCAAATACTAGTCCTTATTTTATTAAAAATGCAGAAAATGTCATGGGTACTCTATATATTGGTAAACAAATATGTATGTTTGCCTTACACATGGGAGGTAATAAGTAATATACAGAAAGATTTTCAAATAGCTAAACAGAACCTAATTTTATTTATGAAAGTGTTTCCTTTTTAATGTTCTGCAGATGTTTACACTCAAAATTAATTTTATTCTTAAATACTTGCAAATTTCCATTTTAAGGGATGATTAGAAGTTCATCTGTTTTTTATTTTACCCTTGTGGTATTCCATATAATCGATATGTAAAATCAGGGTTCCTGTTGTTTGGTTTTTTTTTCCAGCTTCCTCATTAGTAAAGATTACATTTCAAAATGTCTGAAATTTGTTTTAGTCCTCATTGTTGCAGAGGGAAGTGGCCTTGCCATAAGCTAAAATAATCAATACTGATAACAATAATAAACGTAACTAAAAGAAGATTCAGGTCTGAAGTTTTTGGAAGAGTGATAGTGAAAGAATATGCTTTGTGGAGACCATTTTCCCTGGTACAGAAGCTATTTATTGTGATGAGGTGTTTTCATGATGTTTGCTCTCTCCAAGAACTGATATTTATAATAACATCCTGTGTGGGGGTGGTGCTGGCTGGCAGGCAATCATGAAGCATGAAGGAGAGAATAGGAAAATTAAGAGTGAGAAAACTTGTGGGTTGCAATAAAGGCAGGAAAATCACTCAGCAATTATTGCTAGGGAAAAGGAGATTCAGTCTGGGGAATTTAACTTAATTTATTGCCAATTAGCATAAATATTTAATTATTGTTTAGGGTATTGAGAAGAACAAAAAGCCCTCAAAACTAAAAACATTTAAAACACCTCTGGCTAACTCTGAGAACTTTTCTTTCCTTTTTATTATTGCCACAGCTTGGAACAGGCTGCATGTGCCACAGGGCAGGTCCTGACCATTCTCCCATGGATGCCAGCCCTACAGACCTCCTCAGCCTGCCCTCTGCTCCTAAAACCTTGCTGCCTATGCTCAATAAACACTTGGAGTTCTACCTGCTGTCTTTGAGACAGGATTATTTTCAAATTGAGGATTATTGTCAAAAGTAATTTGCATCACTTATTTCTTGGTTATTTTGGCTTGGTTTGTTTGAGGTTTTCAGTTTTGCCATGCATTTCTATGCTTTCATTAGGCTGGATCATAACTTATAAAATGGAATTTTATAGGTCTAAATAAATACAGAGTCCATATGACAGTTAAAAGAAGAAGAAAGCTTTGTGATTTGTAGGACTGTATTGCTTCACCTTTTTTCCTCAGTCTACCACTCTTCTCTCAACTGATTTTCAGGTTTCTTACCCTCAAAAGGGAACAGAGGCTTTGAATCTTGACACGAGGGTAGCAGTTTTTTCCTATTCTATCTTATATCAGTTTCTAGCCAGCTCAGGAACTCTAGCTTACACTATCATTTATTCTGAAGGTACGGCAGTATACTGAAGTGTATTTGGACCACATGTGCACAATTTCCTTACTTTGGGCAGTGCTACTTATGCTGCATTTAAAGAACCACTACTAGTGACTCAGTGGATGTAAAATACTGTATTTAGTTCAGCTTCTGCGATTAAACTGTTTCCTGTCAGTGAATCTTTTCCCCCCAAATGACCCAAGACATACACACTTTCACAAGAAAGATATAGAGTTCAGTGTTTCAGCCACGCATTTTTCTATTTTTGTATGTAAGTTGTATTTGTGTGTGCATATGTAACTTCTATATTTTTATATCTGTGTGGAATGGGAATTAAACTGTAAACAACACTTTCAGTTTTGCATTTGATATATGCTGAAGTATTAAATTATCTTTGTGTTTTCCAGAGGTTAATACATCTTAGAGTGTTTGAACTTATAAGACATGCAGAGCAAGAAATGAGTAAACAAGTGACAAAGTTAAGTGTATGTGTTTATTTTCTAATTTGGCTTTTCAGTAACAGCTAGTCGATTAAAAAATCCACTAATAGAATTTAAATATAAATGTGGTAAAAGTAATTCCTATCTCTAATATTCCTATGTATATACCAATCACTAATCCTTAAATAGTTTCAGTTTAATCAGATTGCTTTTAGATTGATTTTGGATTATTCATTTCATCCCAAGCATGTATCTAAATCATGTTACTGAAACCAAGTGATTGAATCCAAACTTTTGACATAATTTGATTTAAATGTTGTTTTAACTGTAAATAAATCCAATATTCTTTCCCTACTAACTAAACTTAAATTTGCTTTCAAAATTGAAGGAGTAGAAGGCAGTTATTTAAAATATTTTTTTAAATAGATTTGAATCTCCATTCACACAATTAACTTGTGAACAGTAAGTGTGAAAAGGATTGCAATAGTAATTCCTAGAAACTGAACTGATAGTGTTTTCAAATCTTTTCCTTGGCTGATGCTTCTGCTTGGAGGACTTCTGGTTCTCAGTTCTTCATGCTTATGACCGCTACCCTTGAGATATTTGGGTTGAAATATTCTGTAGTGGATGTCTGCCACATGATGATATTTTTTTGTAAATTTCCTCTAATCCTCATATAGTTCTGAGGATGGAATCAGGAAAAAATGGATTACTTAGGCAGCAGTAAGAACTACATATACAGGCTTTCACTAAAGAATTCTCCTTGAAGGAGGAACTAAAAATTTCCAGGGTATTGAGTTTTGAACTTTATTGTTCCTGTCCAAACATTAAATCTTAAAAAAATGTTATGTGCTTGTTAAATTTTTTTCATATGAAAAAAGAAAATACATCTTCTCTAAGAATTGTCCAGTCTTACATGACTCCAACACAGAACTGTTCTGATATATCCATAAACTAACTGAGTATGAACCAATCCAAGGCAGAAACAGCAGAGCAGAACTTCCTGAATAAGTTGCTGTTTAGATTTTATCTGGACTGCTCAAGACAATATACAAAGAGATTGAACAAAAAAAATTCTCTGGCTCTTCTAAGAGCGGCCATGCTAAGCTTGAATAGCTTGAGAGAAAATCAGTTTGACTTGTCCATGGGAAGCACAGAAGTTCAGTCTGATGAGGACGGCAAAACGCATAGGGGTATCAGGAGCAAAGCTCATGGGGCATCTGAATAGCAATAACTGGTGGCATAAGTTAGATTTAACAAGAAGCCAGAAAGAGAAGATGGCATTCAGGTACCAGAAGGTGCCTGACACTATTCTGTGGCAATTAAGTGCCCAGGTTTTGTTCCAGAGGCGTTAACTCCAAAAATACCACCAGCACAGATAGAAGCAAAAATCCTGACTCGGATTTTATGACTTGGAATGTAGCCAGAAGTCCACATTACTGACATTTCTGCAGTACAATAACTGGAATTAGAGTCCTAATCAAAAGCTGGGAATTACTTTATAGCTAGATTTTTAGTCTGTTGTAATTAATTTTGTGGAGCTGTCACAAAATATCTTCATGGACTTCAGCTTCTTTAAACCTTAATTAATATTTCTTATGCTACAGTTAATTTTTCAAAGCTATCCACACTGCCCAACAAGAGTAATTTTGCTATAAATAATTTCTGAATTTTTTACTGGTTTTGACACCTTTGGTCAAACTTTCTATTACAGGATCTGAATGGACCTTTTCCTTTTTTCAAAGATGGAGGTAGCCTCACTGTAATAGATTTCTTTGAATGCATTCAGATAAATTCATAAAAGAGTGCATGAATTAGTCCAAAGAAATATGAAAGGCAGAGAGTTTGCTGAGGAATGTAGCTTTAGAGTGGGTTTTGCTCAAGTCTTATGCAAACTTCCACAGAGGATTTAAGCCATCATGTCTGCTCTGAGACTCACAAGCTCATACAATGATGGAAGAGTTCAGAAAAGATCAGCATGAATCTAGGCATGGATGCTATGCCTCCAAAGAAACACATATATTTGGATTTGAAAAAAGTTCTCAAAGGTAATTTAGATCCAGAATTGCCATCCTAGACTATGTGCTTTATAACTTCTTAATCTGTGACTGTTTCAAAAGTTGGCCTTTCGTAATAAGTAAATTTCAAGCTAAATTTTGTGCTTTCAAGGACCTGTCTTACTTACAACCATGATTCATGGTTTGTAGGGATATCAAGCAAAGCCTTTAACTGTGGAAAATCCATGCGGTGCTATCAGTTTTACCCTGGCACACCAGGGACAGCGTCAGTCACTCAGGCTTAATGATCACCAGGAAAGGTAAGGTGAGGTAAGGTAAAGTAAGGTGAGGTGAGGTGAGGTGAGGTAGGTAAGGTAAGGTTAGGTTAGGAAAGGTAAGGTAAGGTAAGGTGAGGTAAGGGAAGGTAAGGTAAGGTGATGTGCATACTTTGGGGTGTCATTCATTAAGAAGACAATAACATTTCTTGGAGGCATAAGCAAGACCCCAAGTGTGCAGGTTGAGCAAACATAGCAAAATCAAATTTTAAGGCATTTAGGATCTTTTCTGTGGCTGTCTGGGCGATTGCCTGCTTTCTAGGCTCAGCTTAGTGCATCTTAAAGCTGTATAAAAGTTCACCCCTGCACAGTGTTCATTGCTAAAATGATAAAAATGAGACCATTGTGCGCACTTCTGCTTCAGACCATGTTTGTTCATCTCTTGTACTTGACAGATCTGGCACTAGTAATTATGGGCTTTTGGACCAAGGTAGAATCTGCTACTATTATGGAGTAATGTTTGTCCTTTCAACAAGATAAAACAAGATTGGGTTACCTTTGATCAGACAGTGACCCCATAGTTAGGAGAAGCTGCATGAGCACAGAGAAAGCAGAAAAGTTAAATAGGAACTTAGGTTTAAGTTACTATTTTGCAGAGACTTTTGATTTGTTTTAGAAATCTGTGAGAAGTCTGTGCAGGGGCTATAGATGTACCTGTCCCTGTTAAATTGGGTGAAATGTCTCTAAAATCAGTTAGTGTTGGTCTTGGAAAGGGAGGCATAGTAAAGTGTGTATAATAAATCATTCTTGGTAACCTATGCCATCAGAACATGAAGGAAGTGTACTTTTATGCATAGAAAATGTGTTGCAGGGCTGAATCCCAATGAGGTTGAAGGAAGATGAGGTACATGAAAGATGCACGGGAGAGAAACCTAACATAGCCTTGGGAAATATGTGAACTGAGTCCGTAATGTGTCTTGTTCATGTAAAGGACTTTTCAGTCACTGTAACCTGGCAGGGAGCCCACTGAATTCCCACCTTTCCCAGAGTTACATTGATGGGGAGATAATAGATTCTCATACACTTTGGGCTTGGAACAGAGATGAAATTCAATGGTGGATTACATTTATGATAGTCATAGGTAGTTTATTTGTAAACTCTATTCACAGTACAAAGGGTTAACAATATCAAAACCCACAAAAATTTATATTTACTTTAAATTTTTGGACCTATGTGGTTGAAGTGGATCACTGTTTAGATGAATCTCCTACAAAATTCAGATTTCTTTCCATGTTCTCATATGAAACTCATAATGGTAGGGTGAGAAATATCTTTGCAACCTTTAAAAACATCAAAGACATTACTTTCTCCCTGATGACAGCCCCAGTGAGAACTGAAAATGAAACAAGTGTCAGCGAACACTGGGACTAGCACAGGAAATTCTAGATTTGAAAAAGAATGACAGCAACAGATGGTTATTGATAAATTTGAAGCCCTCCATGTAAGAGAATCAAGATCATAGGACTCCTAACAGACCTCAGAGGAAATAAGGCCGGCCAGGAAAAAGGAACAACAACATTGCATTCTGTTCCCTTAGCTATTATAAATGGCTCAGTGTGTGTTTTAAATCCATGGACTTCTATGGGCCACTGTAGCAAGAAGCTTACTATTGAATCCTGATTGCTGGATTTACTTTTTCTTTTCCATACAACAGAGCTTATTACTTCCTTCGTGCTGCATAATAAGGGACCTAAAACAACTTCCTGTTGTATTAGACCTAAATGGTGATTACATGGAAATTTGTATAATCCCTTACTATTTTGAATTGAAAAGCCTCTATCATTTTTCTTAAAAAGCCCTGGAAATAGAGTATCCTGTCTTTGTATGCTGTCACCTGAAATACTCTGAAAATAGATGGGCATCTTTTGATTAGATGCAGGAGGATTATTTGCAGCAAACAAATATCTTCATAAATACTGGGGTTTTTACTGTTCATTAACTGTAAGCAAATGATTACTTCTTCCTCGAATATTTTCATTCCTTGGAATTATTCAACAGCTATTTTATGTAAATATATTTCAATCTATAGCTTACTGAGAAATTGTTTGCTAAGAGTATTCTGAATTTACAATTTAAACCCCAAGATGTTTAGATTAGATACATATATCAGTGGTAAAATTCTCTTTAATAATTTTATGACAGTAGACCTCAGAATCAAGTTCTTGTGTAACTTTAAAAATAACTCTCTCTTCGGGTATGGTATAATAAAGACCATTGAAGAAAAGGAAGACTTTCCTATTTTGTTTTATATACACTGGTGGCAGAATAATTTCCACAAAATGGCTCCTGTTAGTGAATGAGGGTCCATGATATACGACCAAAATGCACTGCTACCTGGAAGAGAATAACAATAAAATATATTTATAAATGACTAATTTTCCTGCTAAATGTAGTTTGTCTGACTGTGAATTTGAATAAGAGATAAAAGCTGAAATTATATTCAGAGGTTGCCAATGAACTATAATTGTTTAATTTTTTTCCTAAGAAAGAGAAGGACAATTTTGCTTATTTAACAACTCTGAATAATTATCCTCCAACGGTCAAAATATAAGCTTTGTACAATAATTGTAGAGAAGCAATCTTTCTAGTTCTTAGGCTATAGGTTCAATTTGCATCGATTTGGTTATCCATCATGAGTTCAGTTACATGAATAGCCATTTTTAGTGTAAAGAAAAATGCACAATTAATAGTTTTTCAAAGTGAAAGTCTATGAAAATAAGCATTTATTATTTTCATTTGGGAAAAGGAAAGACACTGAAATAATTTCCCTGTGCAACTGGTGGCTGAATGTCTTGACTAATTCGCCCACCATTTCTGTTTCTGGAAACAGCTGCAGACAAGCTCCAAAAAGGACTCATTTGTCTTGGAATATACTGGAGCAGCATCTTATTCTTTTCTCCCTTGTCTCAGAGAACAGTTTTAAAGTCATCAGCTAAATTTTCCAAATGTTGCCAAAACATGGTCAGGCGAGTCTCCTGAGCTGGCTGTCCCTGAGGTCCTCCTGGGCTGGTGTCCTGATGAGTCCTGGGCTGATCTCAGCTAAGCTCCCTGCTAATGATGGTGCAGAAGCTGCTGGGGTACTGTCAGAACTGAGAAATAGAGGGAAAGAGGGGGAATGGGAGAGAGCTATCCCTTCTACCTCTTCCTCCTGCTCCCCCTCAGGCCTGCATGCAGTATGATCTTCACATGTATGCCAAGCAGCCTGGAGGCAGCTTCTAAACTGTTTAAATTTATTTGTTCTTGGTCCTGAAGGCATTAATATGGTGCCCTTGGGGTCCATGGTGTTCTTTTTGGGCTGAGACAGACTTGTGCCCTGAGCTTTGTTGTCATTGCCTGAGGTGCACCCCTGCCTTCTGTAGGGACCATCATCTGCCCCCGCTCAGCACACTCCACTGAGGCTCTGGGGGATGGTATCCTGTGTGTGAGGACATGGTCCATGCCTGGACCATCATGGATCACGACAGAGACTCCTGCGTGGAGCTGCCCTGCTTGCCCTTCGCCCTGATGTAGTCTTCCAAAAAAGTTTAATTCTGTCTTGCTGAGTTTGGGCTCCAGTGGCCTCCGAAAGATTCCAAGTCCTGCCTCAGAATATTAAAAATCTGAGTGAAATTAGAGCTGAATCCCCAGCTCTGGCTTGGGCTTACCACACAACATGACCTCACCCAATGCTGAGGGCCTAAACAGGCCATCACGCCCCCCAGCAGGAACTGCTCTGTGTGGATTCAGGGGGTCGGGTGATGACAAGGGTATACCTGAATCTTTGGGGATCTCCCAGATCCAGCTGACTGCTTGAACCACCTCCCTCTATTAATGAAGCTCCAGCACCTCCAACCTATGGAAATGGTGGCTGCAGCTGCAGTCTGTGAAAAGCCTCAGCATCCCCCAAGGCCCAGCAGAGACACATGTCCACAAGGGAGCATACCATGAAGAATGCTGTATTTCTAGAATAAAACTGGATCTCAGTGATGAATTCAATTCTCTGCCCCAGCAGGAATGGGCATGCAAGACACTAGTTAGTCACCTGAATTATAGGATCAAAAAGTAAAGCATGTGTATAATTTAAAAAACAGATTATGAGAGGTTTTCATGTTTATAACTTTGGATTATCTCAGTCTCTCCCATCCTAGATAGCCCTTGGCACATCTCCAAAACATGATCAATCAGGTTCTTCACAAACAAAGTGTATTGCAGCAAAAAAAGCTGGTATTAAACCATCACTAGGCATAACATATCTAGTCACTTTTATTTTCCAACCTGCATACACATCCAGGTAGTGGGAGAAATCAGTCTGCTTAATAAACAGCTGAACATCAACTTCTGAAAATGAATTCAGGAAAATGTCCTCATATGTTTATTATGTATGGTTATTATAATGAGTACTGAAAATAACCAAAAGTCATTCTTATCCATGATTGTTCTGCCAGCAAGAGAGATCTGTTCCAAGAGTTAGGCTTTTAAAAAATAAATAATTCTTCCTTGATTTTTCCACTTTTTCTCTAATATGTAAGGACGTGTGGGTGAGGCAGAGAAGAGCACAACAGGGCCTCCACCCTCTGAATGCACTTCGAGAGGGAAAAAAAGGTGGTTGTAAACACAGGCAACAAAATAAGGCTGAGATTAAAATACAACAGAAAAAAGTACCTCCAGGGGAAAAAAAAAAAGTAAATTTGGAGAAGAGAGCAAAATATATTTCACAGGCAGGAGGAACAGGAAAAGAAGCAGCTAGAAGAGCATTTAGGCCGTTAATTTTGTAAACTAGTATCTGGTCTGACAGAACGATCAAGTGGGCACAGGTAAGAGATAGATTATAAACTAAAGTATTTTCTGGGGCAGACTTACTGATGAGCAATAGAAGTGAAGAGTGATGTTATGACCATACTCAGAAACTCACAATTGATTTCTTGTAGTAGGGTCTTGGCACTAATTTGCTATGACTGCACTGACAATGGTTGCGCTAGGCAGGACCAGCACCATATGATTTTGGCTTCTGTTCTTTTTCTGATTATGCCTAGAATAAGGAAAACACAATTTGCAGGGCAAATCCTATTAATAATCCTTTCAAAATCCTTCATGTAGTGCTTTCCAATGATCTTTAAGAGGTCTGATCACATCTAGATAGGCAAAAAATCCCAATTCAATGGAAATTCAGATATAGTCAATTAGTTGTTATATGACACAAAGGAAAAGGAAACTTACTTTCCTTGAATCACTCCATTCAATCAAAGTATGTATGTTTAAAGTCAGTTATTACTTTTTAATTGATTTTTCAAAACAATACTGCAGTATAACTGTTGATCTATAACTATAATGCTAACTATACTGTCTAGCTCCTAAGATAAAAGGGAAAAATAAAAAAAAAGAGTGTGTTATTGATGTAACAAGAGACAAAGATATCCAACAGGTTTCTAGAGATATACTTAATTGTTCTATGTGCAGATTTTCTAGAGGCTGGCATATATTTTTGTCAAAGCACTGTTTCATAATTAAAAGTGACAACCAACCCAGGGACTCTCACCACAGAATTCAGGAGCTGGAGAAAAGCGAAGAACATTGTCAAAATTCCTTGGACAGGCAGTGCCTGCAGTTTTGTGCAGACCTACTTTTGCTATTTTTCATCAAGGTTTTTAGAAAAAAATACATGGAGCAATTTGATCAGTGAAGAATTTTTGTTAGCCCCAGTAGTACTTGATATGCTGGCTCTACTCCATCTGCAACAGAAATATAACAGGAACTATGTATATACAGCATGGCTTTTTGAATTTGAGGAAATAAGTGCTAAGCCTTTTCACAGTTACTTCGCATAATTGCATACAATTACCATTGCTCTTTTCTACTCCACTATATACAGATCAATGTTTTCAAACTGGGGTGCCAGTACCTGTTTGCCCATACCTGATACTGCATCCCAAATTTAGCCTGGTTCACCACAGGGCTAAAGTTGCATTGGTATGACTTGTCAGACCTCAGCTCCTGCTGCTGCTGCTTTGGACTTTTCCATGAGGGATATGTCGTCTTTCCCATCACATTGAGATAGAAATCTCCAGATTAAGCAAAACTCATCTGTCTTGTCTCCCCAGTCTTGGATGCATTTCTCTACCATGTGTTGCTGGTGACCTAGAAATCAGACTGACACTTCTAGGCAAGAAATTTATTTTCATTTGGTTTGCCACAGTAAAGAAAAATGTATGCAATGTATAGCAAGGGAGAAGAGGAAAAATATCAGACTGTTTTTCTGTAGGAGTGACCATTCCCAGTTTCAGTATTTGTTCCTCTATCAGCAATCTTACATAAAGCTGAAGGCATGTGTTTTTTTTCCCAAGGAGATGGAAGAAAAGCTGTGTATAATTCTCACCCCTGCGTGAATGGGTCTACAAATACTGGAGGAACAAAAGGGGAACCTCCACTACTGACTTTAACATTCACAAGTACAGGAATTTCTTCCTGCATCAGCAGCAGACAAATTAACAGATATATATAGATTATACATATTAAAAAAAAAAATCTTTTTTTCCTGCAGAATTTTATGCTATAGTTTTGCATAGAAAAGTTTACAGAATTTGGAATACTATATATTACAATAAAATCCATGATGAAATGAGTTACTGTCTTGTTAGCCACATTTTAACTCACGTTAAATGGATGTTTTTAACAGCATGAGCAAAGAGAAATTTCCTCTCCTCTGACCAATTTGCACAGAATTAAAGTATTGGATAACTGTGGGTTTGTTTGTATAAAACATCACTGTAGCTTTAGTCTGAAGAACTGTCACAGAGGTACGAAGCCAATACTTGTATAAAGAGAGTACTTTAGTAAATGGTGCATACAACTGATTAATCAGTTTCCTGTAGCTTTTTTGCCATTTATATATAAAACTACACAAAAGCATTCCTAAACTACGAAAGGATCTGTTACAAAAGTTCCTTCTCTAATTTGGTATTTACTGATTTTTAAAATGTTTTTCTCTTAAAATTAATTCTACCTTCAGACCTAATCACCTATGTTTCTTATGTTTTCACTGGATTAAAAACAAAATGAAGAGAAGCCAGCAGTGTTTATGTCATAGGAATTAGAAATAAAAAAATTCTGGTGCCTTGTTTAGGAGAAAAATAGATTTAATAACTTACCTGATGTCTTCCAGTATATTTCTGTTCCTAAATGCCTGATAAGTCAAATATCTCTTGTGTTTGTTTGTATTAAGGGCTATGGAAATAGAGCTGTGAGAGACTTGTGCACTGGGAGTATATTACTTTTTCTAATTTATGTAATTTTAAAACTGATTTTGCTCATAATTTGTAATCCACTGTTAGAAGTCAATTAGCTCTTCCACTAAGTGGTACATTCTGGCTCATCCAGGGAGATGAATTTGCCTAAAATATGGTATTGATTTATTTGAAATACAATTTTCATTGTAAAATGCACACAGTGGGAAGATATTATGCAGCTGTATGAATACAGGATGACAATAGCACAGAAAGACAACATGTGAATATTGCATAAAAAATTGCTGTAAGACACAAGGAGAAGAAAAACAAAATCCTTTTTATGAGGAGAAGAGGCTAAACAACTTTCTCTTGGCCAATTTGTCTCTTAGTGACCTTTCCAGGATTTGTTAATGTGTCCTGTACACGTAGGAATCAAAGGGATTACAGCCAGAAGAACCAGTGCTGATTGAACAAGGACTAGTCCAGACTCTACAAATAAACTTCAAACCAGACTTGAAACAAAGCATTTTAGATAAGTGAGAGAAAAACAATTTTCATTACTTTTTACCCTGGATGCTTTGATTTCAATTGGAGTCAGAAGCAAAAATACTATCATTGTGTAAGTCTATCAGTTGTGGCTTTTCTGAGGTGAACCAGAAAGTTTCCCAGTGTAGTGGTTATCACATTCGCCTAATTTTCATTTTAGTGGAATAGGATTAAAAGAAAGACGCAAAACCGGTTCAGTTCAAAAATAGAAACAGTTAGATTTATTAACATACAGTAAAGGTAAACAAACAAAAACCAACTACGAAACCCTCTCAAAAACAACCCCTCTTCCTCCCTAGCAACAATTCCACGAAAAACAATGCAAAGGGACAAAACATCAGAACTCTTAAGTCAGCATCACTTAATAAAATAGTCTTTCATTCAGTCTTTTGAGAGAGACAAGTCCCTCCTGATTCTTCTGGTAACTTTCCACAAGAGACACAGTCTGTTTGTGACTTCCAGCTTCACTAACGCAGCCCGCCCGACACTGCATCATGTGAGCCTCCCAAAATGTAGCTTTTTATATGACTACATAAGGGCTTGTGGATTTT
>WBMY01006445.1:585330-623140 GCA_013397315.1 Donacobius atricapilla | reverse complement strand
CTCCCGGGGACTCCCGGGGACTCCCGGGGCCTCCCGGGGCCCGGGCCCCCTCCCAGCCCGGCCGCGGCTCCCGGGGACTCCCGGGGCCTCCCGGGGCCCTGAGGCCCGGCCCCCTCCCGGCCCAGCCGCGGTGTTACCTCATGGCTCGGCGCCCCTGGAAAGAGGGCGGGTCTCCCAAGATTCCTGTTTTTAAGCGGTGTCCCAGAGGGTGTACCCCTTTTACCTGATTGGCCAGCTTAGCTGTTAGTTCCAAAATGGATTAACAATTGGTTTTTCCTACTATTTATGCTAAACCAATACACCCAGTGGAGCCCAAATGTTAATCTTTTAAGACAATTTTCTACACAGAGTTGTTTGAACAAAGTGCCCTGTGGAAACGTGAATTCTATTTAGCCCATAGGTGGGTAGGAAGGCTGGAAAGGGATAGTAAATCTTTCTGCAGAAAAACAGTAAAATCCATTTTCTTATGCAATGGCAAACATTTTGCCTTAAAGAAATTGCAGTTTAGGGCTCCAGAAGGAGTCCAGAACACTTTCTGGAGTAACAATCCTTCTCACTCAGTCTATTAAGACTCTTCATTATATGATCTGTGTTCTGCTTTTTTTCCACCCCCTCCACCACAGTGGACTTTATTCTGTTATTAAAATACTGTATGGTAATGGTTTGGTTTCTGTTTGTGTTTTGGTTTTTTTTTGTTGTTTTGTTTTTTTTTTTTTTTTAAAGGAAGTGGTAACCAAGAGGAAAAATAAAGAATCATGCCTTTAACTAGTGGTGCACACACCTTATCTGTCTTCTGCTGTTTTCAGTTTTTTATCTGCAAAATAATTCAGCAACAATTCATTATTTATGAAAAAATACTTAAGATGGAGCAGCATTGGTACAAAAACGAATCATCAAGAGATGAAGAGCTCATATAAGCCAAGAAGATTACAGTGACTTTGAGTGAAGCTGTCATGTTTTTATCATGCCAGTTTCATAGTGTGGCCATTGAGTGGGAGTGATGTTCAAAGTGGGGACCTGCACTAGACATGCAAAGCTCCGGTTCGTTCTCAAGGAGCTGAGCAAGGGACAGTAAACTCCCTGTTAGACTAACTAAATAGTATGAAGCAGTAAAGCATCAGCTCAGTTCCCACAGTAGCTGCCTCAGCCCTTTGTGACTTTGGGCAGACTGTAAAGGTTGGCACTCCTTTATCCATTCCTGTGACAATCACTGTATTTAACCCCAGGAACAAGGCTATGTAGCTCTCCCTGAGCTCTGTATTGATGTAAGTAACCTTTCCTCCAGTATCTGATTTAGCTCAGGCACCTCTGTTTTGTGCGAGAGGTTTTCGTTTTTAATGTTAAAAGTAATACTTTAATGATATCAATAAATTCTGAGTAGAAAAGGACAACTGCATTCTTAATGCCGTTTTAAAATTTCTTGTGTTTCAGTTTTTATAGACACATAATCACAATGAGGAAAAAAATATGTATCTTGACCAGGTACTAATAGTGTGGTCAATGAAAAGAAATTGAAAGTGTCTGAATCATTACTTACACTTTTAAGCACAGCCTTTGTCTTTCTTTTTCCTCTAAGGCACAGGCTATTTTTTAAATTAAATGTCAGATACAATGTGCTAGTGCTCTCCCTGTTGAATTCAAGACAGTATAATGCTATTCAAAACTCCCAGAATATTTGATATATCCATTTGTTATTTCTGCAACCACAGTATGAATGCTTTTTCTCCTTAGTTGTAAAATCATTATTTGAAACACTGGATGAATCAAAATGGTCTAAGGAAAACTGCTGACACACATTTGGCATTCTGAAGCAATTAAAATTTGTTATCATCAACATATTTGGAGAGCCTGATAGACTTTTGCACTGATTCTTCAGCATGGTTTGTGTTACCAAATTAACCTCTATACTTGAACATAGAGGACAAAGAAATAGGAATGTCAGGAAACAAACTTCGAATGAATTCACAATGGCACAAATTACAGTGGTTAGGGATTCTGTCCTCATACCAATAATTTTTTTGAGAGTGGGTAGCACTTCAGTGCTGAACATTTCATGGGAGATCAATAGCAGCACAAACAAATCTGGCTGCTGGTTCAATAGTTCCTGTTTTATGATGACTCTGGGGGCATGCCTCCCCACTTGGAGCTGACACAGTGTACTAATCCATCAAATTAACCAGAAAAACCAAAAATTTGAGATGGCCTTCTATGCTGGCAAGGTCTACATTGAAAATCATGAATTTCAGAGCTAGTGCAAAGGACAGGATGGGTTTGTCCTGCGAAAGGGAAAGGAGGCCTCTGGCAAAAAGTAGTTGGTGTAGGCTGCTGTGGAGTCAGCCTGGCCGGATAGGAAAAGAGAGATGGAGAAGGAACTGCCTAAAACACCCAGATATGAATTCCATATTTATTATTTACTATTTAATCTGTAGCTTTAGCCAGCTGCTCCAGAAAATAATGCCTGGATTTTTCTTCCATCTTTAAATACTGTGCAATAAGGTAACACACGCATACCATATGTAAAAGTAATGTGTACACCCTGTGTGTTACAGCCTTTTCTGTCAGGAGAAGAGAAAGCTTGGGGGGAACTTCACCATGGTATTGCTATAGTTAAAGGGCTGCTACAAAGAGGCTAGAGGCTCTGTCTTCACAAGGACCCACAGAGACAAGAAGGCAACCGGCAGAAGTTTCACTGGGAGAGATTTCATCTTGGTACGTAATTTTTGGAGTCTTCATCACTGGAGGATTTCACAATGTAATTGGACAGGGTGCCAGGTAACTTTATCTGGGTTCTCTTTCCCATTCAAATTTGGACCAGATGATCTCTGGAGGTCCCTTTCAACCTGGGCTGTCCTCTCATTCTGTGATTCTCTGGTTATTTTTGCTTCTTGCTAGTATTGTGTAGAGAAACACAAAAGTGAAGAAATTAAAAATACCTACTGGTTTCAGCAGCTATATTGAGACCTTTTACAGGCAGATATATATTGTTTGGAAAAAAAAAGAAAAAATCAAGTGGATGATTTATCTATTACAGAAGAACATTTGGAATTGCTCAGTTTAATGAAACTTAACATGCTTCTAATGGTTTCTGTGTTTATCTTTTTCAGATTAACGCTTGCAACATTTAAGACTATTTTCCTCAAAACTCCAGCTTGCAGATACTTTGAATTGAAGAAGAAACAGGTTTTCACTAGAAAAGGATGATAGATAAAGCTTGTGACTTCTGCTAAGCAGTCTAAAGTCTATCAGGAGAAGGGAAATAATGCCCTGGATTGCCCTTGCTTTGCTGGAGGGCAAACTTCATTGACTGTCTTAGGTATTATGGGCTTGCAGTTACACTCCACAAAAGTTTTTCCATTGCTATAGCATTTTCTTCCCTTCTCTTAGTTCAAAAGCCTTAGGATATGCCTGGTGTTTTTCTTTCATGTACAAAGAAGCTTTACCTAAAGCCCCTCCCTGAATTCTACATTTTAGAATCATGTAACGTGTTCTCTAAGTCTTTCATAAAACTTGGATCTTTCTTTCCTCCTTGCTCTTTATATTATATTAATAATATTATCACATTTCCTGCCATGTTACAGTTGTCTTAGTTGTTTATCTAAAATTCTTTTCCTTTTAGCCAGCAACACTTGAGTACTCTTCAATAGACTGTGTTTCATAGAGCTTCAAAAGTTTGGCAACTGCTGTTAAAATGATTCTGAAGTTCCAGACCTATCCTTTCATCCTGATCATTTCCCCCCACAGGCCCATTTGAAAAAAAAAAAAAAATCAAATTTAAAATGCAGCACTCAGGATACCCACTGAGACTAAATATCCTGTTTCCATAGTAAAAAGCTGTTAAAAGTTTATTTATTTTTCTTGAAATTTATAGTAATGAAACTATAAAGCTACAAAGATAATTTTGCCCCCTCCTCCTTCCACACATTTCAATAGCTTTGGGGTAAATGCCACAATGAGTTTTAAAATGAAATTACCTTTCATTTTCAGAAAATAATAACTTCTAGACACATCAGCAATCCAGCATTATTTTTTTTAATGAAAATTGAATATGATAAGGAAAGACAACTGTGCCTGAAAAATAATACTGAAGACACACAGATCATTGTGTCATTGAAGGAAATTACATATAATCTCGTTTTTAAGGTGAGATAAGCACTTTCAAAGCTAAAGTACCTGAGACCTGCTGATAATTGTTACAGTAATGGTCCTCATAATGGATGGTGACCATGCACTGAAGTTGTGCGATATTTTTTGTTATTACAGATTTTTTGATTTCTAAGTTCCTCCACATTCTCCAGTGATGGCCACAAGCCTTTGGGGTGTTTTTACTATGTCACATGAAATTCCTTTCCATTCAAGCTGTGTAGCTATCCCTTCTGTCTTATGTATCAGTGAGGAAAAAAAACACATAATGCAAATGGCAGGCACGTATGTGCAGAATTGTCTGACTCCGCCTCAGACAACCACAACCATTTACAGTGCAGTTTCAGGGCTCATAAATTTTGCTGCATTGACAGTGGGCATCTGACTTTTGCAGGATGACCTATCTCTTCTCCATGGTGAAAAATCACACATGGAGCTGAGGTTGGAGAAAGGAGGTAGGAGAAAGCAGAGCCTGAGGGCTGCCCTCACCAAAGCCCTGCACACGGCACTTCCCCAGCACTGCCTGCTATTTTGTCTGGATAAGAAAGTCTGGGACACAGCCTCTCTTAAGCCTGCAGATCCAAGAGTCCCGTGCTGCATTTCTTCTGAATCCAATGCACAGTGTGAACATTTTCTCCCATCTAAAATAACAGTCCTTCTGCTGCTAGTTAAAATAGCATGGCACACATGTCACAGCAGCTGTACAGAATAGCTGTGCATTTCTATTCCTGTGAAAATAGAAACAAGAAAATGATGCAACTCTTTTTCTCCCCTGCAGAAAACTAAAATATTCCCAGAGCAATAACTGTGAAAAAGGGAATTAAAAGGAAGTTCTGATAGATCAAGTTCACATTCAAGCTGTTGTTTGCAGTTAGTTACCACCCATCAAATGGGCCACAGTAGCTGCATTCTTAGCTCAGGGGAAATTGAGGGTAATGGCACTTAGTGTGGTCTGTGACAAAAGACAGTCAAGCTAAGTCACCTTACCAGGCATTTGCCATAGTGGAAGAAAAAAAAACTCTCTGGTTTAGCTGACATCATAACTTTTAAGTAATGGAAATTTCAAGCTGTACCTCAATCATTAGTTTTCATTAATGTGCACTTGAAAGAGAACACTGAGGTTTTGCTTCCTATGTGCCTCAACATACTTTATATTTTATATAAAACACTTTATATAAGCCCGAGTAAAAGTTACTGCTTCACAACTCGGTATCTTTGCTGGCTTGGGAAGATGGAAAATACACACTGGTTGTCCTTCCTAGCAACTTCAGGGTAATTTGCACTCTTGGAAGATTGCAAAGAATGTTACTTGTGCATAGTCCACTGTCTAAGGACTAAGCCTTAGTGGTGATGTGGTGACAAAATGCAACAAGTTGTTTTTACTTGTCAGCATGCTAGAAGGGGATAGAGAAGAATTGCAAGAAAACACTGCAGTCTGAAAATAAATTCTTCCTTTCCGATTCTTTCTTTCTTTCCCTTACTTCAATAAAAATGCTATTAATTTCTTAGACTCTGCTTCCCAGTTTGTTACTACATATGAGGTTTTTTATTTGTCTTATTTCCAACACAAAGCCTATCATTAACTAACTACCAGTACTGGCGTGCCAATAACTCATTAGGTAGGATTTGTAAATTTACTGGGCATATTTCAAAACTTAAATATTCCAATAGAAGGAAAGATAATGACTACTCCAATGTAATACATGAAGTATATGAGTATATATTATAGGCTGAGTTTTATTACAAACTGGTTTTTTTGCTTCACTTTACATTATATTGAGAAATTATATATATTGAGAAACAGTTTGTATTGAGAGGCCAGTTTCCATGTAGAGATGAAGAAAAATATTTCTGGTTGTGATATTAACTTCCAGTCTACAGTAAATTATCAAACTCTTTTATAATTTAAAAAAACTTTTAAAAGAGTACAATATTTACTCTGTTTAATTAACAATGGTTGCTATGGATAGTTATTTTCTATTTTTTATTCTTTTCCATGAACACCATCAGTTAAAACTAGGACACTTCAGGTGCTGAAACTCCTGAGTCTTTCTTAAAGTTACGTATTTTATCTTCTTTCCATCTTCTATCCTCAGAAACTTAGGAGACAGAACATCAGGATTTAGGCCTGAACACAATTTGAAAAAGAAATACTCCAGATTTTTCGAATCACACTTTAGATTATAGGAACAGGTATCTTATTCTGTTTTAATTTCATCCAGCTCTTTTTTAGTTGTAGCTTTAGGTGACAGTCCTTTTAACAATTACATGAATCTTATTGTTCTGATTCAGTGAAAGATTTCACATTTAATAGTTTTCTAGAGTAAGAGAAAGTGCTCATGAAGATTTTGGGGTTTTTTTTCTTATCCCACAGATGTATTTGCAATGTTTATACCTGAAATAAAACATCATTAAAGCCCCTAGTTATTCATAGAAGTTTTCTTAGCCAGATTACTTTAAACTCCATCCAGTTGGGAGTTCTTGCATGACCCATGGTAGAGATGTGTGTGTGTGAACATAGATTCAGAAAGAGCCTTGAGCAATGTTCTTTCTGAAAGCATGAGCAATGTTTAAAAACATACTTTGTTCCCATTTGGATAGGTTGTTACTTTGATTTTGTGCTTGTCTGAGAATTTGAAAGGCACTCAAAGAGGCTACAGTATAAAATATTTACTAGCTTAATTTTCAGATAGCTTCCTTGTGTACAACCAGCAAATTTTTTTCAATGATAAATGTCACTGTTCAAGTTCAAAAATAAAGTAAATAGGATATTTTTATAATTATATCCATTAACAAAAGGACTCTGGACATTTCTGGCACTGGAGTATCACAACAAATATGCATCAGATTCAGTAGAACAGGAGATTGTCTTAGAGTGTTTATTTTCTTGTTCTTTTCAGACATGGAAGAATCAGAACATAGGCAAATGCACAGCAATATCTTAACCCATATCAATTTCTCTTAGTAAATGTCTTATATTGACGTTAAGGGGGTATGTAACAAAATGAGGAGAAGACATAAGTATTGAGTCTCATCTTATGCCTGACTTAAAGGTTTAAGGTGAACACTTAAAAAGAATTAAGCTTTGACCAGGTGAAATGGCCCATTAATGCATTGTCAAATGAGAGAAGATGTGATTAGAGCTAACACATACTTAAATAATATGTTGAATTAAGGTTTAATTCTTAAATATACAGCAATTTAATTTAATAGTCACATTTGAAAGCAGCAAGCTTTGTTGGAAGACAACCTGGAGGAAAAAACTAGAAGATACATTTCCTGGTGGAAACCAGGCAAAATTATATGGATGCAGAAGCATAGTTCCACTTTCTAATTAAGGCCCCTAATCACTCAAACTGTTCTGCACAGTTGTTTTCCTTTTTTTCCTATAGTGCTGGGAAGTCACAGGGGGATCTGCTCACATCCATCAGCTTGTTATATTTGAGTTTAAAATATGGCATGGCCTACAAAGAAAGACAATTCTTTCTCTTCTCTAATTAGCATCAAAATTGGAGACATTAGATTTCTACTATTTTCTGACCCCACTTCTGTCTTCAGATTATATTGCTGAAGTCAGCAGTTCCTGCCAGGAAGTAATGCCAGGAGGTGTAAAAATCATTATTCAGTAACTATTGCAGGATTATTATAGCTGTTTCTTCCAAGAAGATTTAGATTGCAGCCATGCTACATCACTAAATAGAAAAGGGCTCCTTTTCATAAAGGGGTTAACGGAAATTAAAGGAGGTACTGCTCACTCGCTAAGGTGAAGTGACAGAAAGGACCTGGAACCTGTGGGTCAGCTGTAGCAGGCCTAGCTAATCACAAGGCCTGCAGAACAGGGTAACTTTCAGCCCTCTCCTGCTCATGTTTTACTCAGAGCTTGTAGGCAAGCACATGGTTCTGGTTGTTCTTGAAAGTTTTACTTTAGAAACTTCTTTGGCAGGTGACTGCTTCCCTGCTTCCAGAACAGTATCAGAAAATAAGAGTTACTTGTTTTGTCTGATTTGCACTTAAGTCTTTTCTGGAAGGAGGTTAAAGGTAGGTGGCAACCCTGTGTGTGTGTAATTTTCCCTCTGGCTTTCTGTGGCTGTGGAGGTCCGTCCTGCTCTGTTTTTGGTACTATTTTGACTCCCTTGGGAAATTAAGATAAGAGTATAAGAATCTTTTTTTTTTTTTTTTTTATTGTTTATAGTTAGATTTAAATGTAAGTCCACTCAAAGGTGGACTTAAATGAACCTGGAGATGCTTATCAGTAAGCATGCAGTACCCATACTTGGGTGTATTCAGAGGCACAACTGCAAATAATGAGGGAGACAGAGGGAGACAACAAAGCAGCTGTTCAGTGTAAGTGCCCTCAGAATAAGAGTGTAATTGTGTCAGTTTGCCTTGGACTTGAATTGCTAGGAGTAGTTAACTCCTAGGTTACATGCTGATGGCTGTCATTCCTAAAATATTCTCTTTTTGGTTTTGTCATATCAGTTTTGGTAGATAGTTCTTACTTATAAGTAGAAGAGGAACTGTGCCCTGAGACTCTTTCAGAACAAGAAATTATTCAAGGCATGCTGTGGCCTTATGTTTTTGTCATCACTTCTGAACTAAGCATAAGCCCTTTGATAACAACCATCTGGAGTTTGTGGTTCTGAGCAACAATATCTTCACTTCATGTGTCCCAGTCAAGAGAATGATACTTGCATATGCTTTGGAGGGGTAATAGAACTCATGAATATAGCATATAAATGATGACCTAATGATGGCTGCATGCATAAAATATTGTCTCTCGGCCTGGAAAATAGCTGGTTTGGTGATTTCCACTAATGGGAGCATCTCCAGGAGTGAGAGTCTTATTCCTGGAAGGACTGATGGTACAGAGAGATTTGTATACAGATGGCATCCAACATTTTTTTTTTATGAAAATGCTAATTAATGCAAGTCTTACTCTAACCTGAGTAGTAGTTTCAGTAAATGAACTGTTTGCATTACCCTGTTGTCTTCCTTTATTAGTGATATTTCGTACATTAAAGCGAAGATCTTTTGGAATACCACCTCTGATTAAAGTTGTAAATATACACAAAGATTTAGCCCCAACTGGTTTGTCTAGTTCTCCAATTATGCACAGAATTTCATGTACATTCAATGAAAAGAACCCCAATTTCCATTCAACCTATTGCTCCTGAAATCGTCCCTCACAAGAATTACCACTCCAATAATAGATGAACAGATTTCACTGAAGTAATAGGCTTTGGTGGTTTTGAAGTCATGAAACAGAATTATTCTCGGCTGGGTTTTGTCAGTGTTTCTCTTTGGGAGGTCAATAAAGCAGCAACAATGACATATCTGACTTTCATCAGGTAAATTAAGCAATGAGGTACATGGTGAATGCCCTTCTCCCAGGACACCAGAAATTACAATTTTCCTTTGTGCTAGAGAGACAAAATAGGTGACCTGCTCTGGATGGATAGTTCCTCTTTCCAGCACAAGAAATTGAGACAACCTCGAGGCTTACCCGAAGGGTCTGATCTTTTCTAGCTAGCTATTTTAGAAAGGATTTGGAGTCTTCACGTAGGATTATGGTGTGGCAAGGTAATGCATTTTAGGGAAAGATGACAAAAGGAATGGAAAGAATGACAGAATAGGTCAACCAAAGATAGAAGGTAGATGAACATGTTTAATATAATGTTCAAAAAAAAGCCAGAGACTTGGTCAAATTCTCTGTAAGATTTAATAAGCAATCTCACACTTGCCTCAGTTTAAATTTTCAGAATCAACAATTAGTTGTTAACACACATTGTATACCTTTTTATATCTTACTCCTCGAATACTTTAAATAAGTTTTATAAAAGCATTGGCATACTATCTTTCCCTGTATTACTAGAAAAGCAATGTAAATTTGACAGTAGCAGAGCAGATGGAGAAATCAGAAAGGCAGACAGCTCGTATTAATGAGGATCAGGTTTACCCTGGACGTGAAGATTACAAGAGAAGTACTACAAACTATAAGGCTAACATATAATATTGTACTATTGTAATAGTATTGTATGGCATAATAATAATCATTATTATCATCATTATTATCATCATTATAATTATTCAAAATATATACTGTATATATAACATATATATGATTTATATATATTGTATTGATAAAAACTGNTTTTTTTTTTTTTTTTTATTGTTTATAGTTAGATTTAAATGTAAGTCCACTCAAAGGTGGACTTAAATGAACCTGGAGATGCTTATCAGTAAGCATGCAGTACCCATACTTGGGTGTATTCAGAGGCACAACTGCAAATAATGAGGGAGACAGAGGGAGACAACAAAGCAGCTGTTCAGTGTAAGTGCCCTCAGAATAAGAGTGTAATTGTGTCAGTTTGCCTTGGACTTGAATTGCTAGGAGTAGTTAACTCCTAGGTTACATGCTGATGGCTGTCATTCCTAAAATATTCTCTTTTTGGTTTTGTCATATCAGTTTTGGTAGATAGTTCTTACTTATAAGTAGAAGAGGAACTGTGCCCTGAGACTCTTTCAGAACAAGAAATTATTCAAGGCATGCTGTGGCCTTATGTTTTTGTCATCACTTCTGAACTAAGCATAAGCCCTTTGATAACAACCATCTGGAGTTTGTGGTTCTGAGCAACAATATCTTCACTTCATGTGTCCCAGTCAAGAGAATGATACTTGCATATGCTTTGGAGGGGTAATAGAACTCATGAATATAGCATATAAATGATGACCTAATGATGGCTGCATGCATAAAATATTGTCTCTCGGCCTGGAAAATAGCTGGTTTGGTGATTTCCACTAATGGGAGCATCTCCAGGAGTGAGAGTCTTATTCCTGGAAGGACTGATGGTACAGAGAGATTTGTATACAGATGGCATCCAACATTTTTTTTTTATGAAAATGCTAATTAATGCAAGTCTTACTCTAACCTGAGTAGTAGTTTCAGTAAATGAACTGTTTGCATTACCCTGTTGTCTTCCTTTATTAGTGATATTTCGTACATTAAAGCGAAGATCTTTTGGAATACCACCTCTGATTAAAGTTGTAAATATACACAAAGATTTAGCCCCAACTGGTTTGTCTAGTTCTCCAATTATGCACAGAATTTCATGTACATTCAATGAAAAGAACCCCAATTTCCATTCAACCTATTGCTCCTGAAATCGTCCCTCACAAGAATTACCACTCCAATAATAGATGAACAGATTTCACTGAAGTAATAGGCTTTGGTGGTTTTGAAGTCATGAAACAGAATTATTCTCGGCTGGGTTTTGTCAGTGTTTCTCTTTGGGAGGTCAATAAAGCAGCAACAATGACATATCTGACTTTCATCAGGTAAATTAAGCAATGAGGTACATGGTGAATGCCCTTCTCCCAGGACACCAGAAATTACAATTTTCCTTTGTGCTAGAGAGACAAAATAGGTGACCTGCTCTGGATGGATAGTTCCTCTTTCCAGCACAAGAAATTGAGACAACCTCGAGGCTTACCCGAAGGGTCTGATCTTTTCTAGCTAGCTATTTTAGAAAGGATTTGGAGTCTTCACGTAGGATTATGGTGTGGCAAGGTAATGCATTTTAGGGAAAGATGACAAAAGGAATGGAAAGAATGACAGAATAGGTCAACCAAAGATAGAAGGTAGATGAACATGTTTAATATAATGTTCAAAAAAAAGCCAGAGACTTGGTCAAATTCTCTGTAAGATTTAATAAGCAATCTCACACTTGCCTCAGTTTAAATTTTCAGAATCAACAATTAGTTGTTAACACACATTGTATACCTTTTTATATCTTACTCCTCGAATACTTTAAATAAGTTTTATAAAAGCATTGGCATACTATCTTTCCCTGTATTACTAGAAAAGCAATGTAAATTTGACAGTAGCAGAGCAGATGGAGAAATCAGAAAGGCAGACAGCTCGTATTAATGAGGATCAGGTTTACCCTGGACGTGAAGATTACAAGAGAAGTACTACAAACTATAAGGCTAACATATAATATTGTACTATTGTAATAGTATTGTATGGCATAATAATAATCATTATTATCATCATTATTATCATCATTATAATTATTCAAAATATATACTGTATATATAACATATATATGATTTATATATATTGTATTGATAAAAACTGTATATAATGCTAATATATAAATATTTTAACATTATCAAGAAATATACAGTAGTATAATTCAGGAGCAGGCTCTGTACAGTGACACTTTAGTGTGCTAGTAGCAGTCATTAACTGTCAGTAACGGGCAGCTCATTACAAGTGGATATGGTGAGTATATAGACACCCAGAACCATATCTGAGGGACTGTAGAATGCAAAAATATTATAGATACTCTTTTATTTTGCAGTGTTCTCTCCGTGTTGCCTATGCGAATCATAATTTTTCTGCCCAAAACTATTCTTGACACCTAAATTAAGCCATTATAACTTTCTGCCCTTTAATTTCCAGTGCTTAAGGAAACATCAGGAGGAAAATAGCTTATTAGATTTCACAATTGAAACCAAATTAAAAATATTGCAGCTGTCCTTGAATTTGAAAACTAAGATATAAAGAAACAGAGAAGGTAAGTAGAAGTGCTCAAAGTTTCTTTCTTTTTTTCAAGCACCGATTTGAAGTCTAGACTAGAAAACTGTGCTCTCTGTCCCTTTCAAAAACACTGAAATACCAGTTTTATGTGCTATCAGTCTCTGAATTTGCATGTGACGCACTTGATGGAAAGGGTAATGTCCAATTATCTAGTAAATCAATTTTATTTTAAAAAATACATCCAGCTGTCATAGTAAGTGGCTGAAGATGACATAACTGTGCACTGATACCTGCATCACACCTTCACCATTACTAACGAACATTTTGTAGACAAATGTAGCAAGAAAAATTAGGAATGTTTATAATAATAGATATTTAATTACATTTTGAAGCCCTTACTAATAGGGTAAATTCTCAATAAATAAACCTGTTGAGACATTATAGAATCCTGCGTGAATGTGGGATACTCAGTAAGACTTGTTTTGAACTCTGGCTGGGGCTACAGCCTCCTAGCTGGCCCCAGCTTGCCTGGAGGTGCCCCCTGTCTGTGCTGCCTGGAGTTGAGAAAATCAAATATCTGCTCCCAGGGAATATAGTTGTAGTCAAGTGTGGGTACGTGCTGTGTAGATTAATCTTTCATGATAGTTGTTGAAGCACAGGACAAAGTCTTTGCTTCATTGATTTGACACAGGACATACAGTTCTTATCACCGTATGACATGTTCTGTAAAAAAAAAAGGATGGATGATTGGTCTTGGCAGGAGAGATATTCATGAAAAGCTTTTCTTCCAGTCCCCTCCCTCTTCCCTGCTTTTGAACTGAGACTTCTCAGTGGCAACTGCATCCCAGCAGCTCCTACTAATGCAAGATTAAAGACAGAAGGCCTCCTTTATACAGCATATCTGTGTCTGTGTCTTGTATTCTATTTGTACACCATCATTCAGTATATCCAGAATAGGGTCTCAAGTTCAGGTTGAATGTGGGAAAGTATCTCCACCAAAGAGCTTAAAATGCTACTTTTGTCAATTCCATTTCTTAAAATTTGCTGTTTCCAAGAAGTACATTGTAAAAACATGTAAGTTTTATTTGCACCCTATATAGTAATTTTCACCAGTGTAAAATTTCTGATTTTGACAGAATTGGCAAATAACAGAGGAGAAAAATATTCTTGTCAGGGAAAGCTGTGCAAAGAAGGAATTTTTACTAAGTCAACTGACAAAAGCCAGGAGGAGTTCGAGTCTTTCGAAAATCTACATCTATGCTACTTTTTGTATTTGTTCATAATAGCCTTATAAGTCTATTTTTGGAAACTCTTACTGAAAATTTTATGTGGTTTTGCACATACAGAACTGCAAAATACACAGTTTAAGTAAAAAACCCTGCAAACTACTCACAGAGCCTAATTTTAGCTTAATAAACTAATCTTGTATGTATTCAATAGAAAAGGAGTCAGAAACAGAAGATCTATGTTGAGTGTGGTAGGGAAAAAATTCTGTTTGTGTTTGGCTTTGTTTTGTGGGATTTTTTTAGTTGCATCTAGACTCAAACAAAGAAAGAAAAAGAAAAAACCAGCAAAAATACAATTAAATAAACCTTAACCAACCTTGTCTATGGACTATAGGGGAGCCAGAATATCCCTGAGAATTGTCATATTGCTTTATTGCAAGACCAAATGAGTACGAACGTATTTGTAATACTGCTGATAAATTCACTTTTAAAAGCATGATTGACCTTAGGAGTTAGACTTCAATGATCCTTGTGGGCTCCTTCCAACTCAGGACATTCTATGGTTGAATAGATGTTAGTTAAGAGTGTTTCTAGGGAAGTTTGGTCCCTGCAACATTGCTCACTTGTTAACCTTGACTTGTTACTAAAAAAAATTGAATTATTGAATCCTCTGCTATGGACAGATGTTTAAAGAGGGTTTTGTAATTGTCTTGCTCAGATGTTTTACTGTACATGACTGATTTGAGATTTAATATTTGCAATAGCAAAGCCAACAAGGAATTAAAAAGTGGCTTTGCACATAAACTGAAAAATTGTTTTTCGCTTCAAAGTGCTAACTGTCTCTGTAATTGTATCAAAAAGAAATACTGCTGCAGCTAGAGTAAAATTGTGTAATGAAGCACAACTGATTATGCCATAGTTGTCCTAATATTAACATTATTATTCAAATGTAAATACTTATGTATCTTGTGGGGTATGTAGTAATGAGATTGGTTTATTTTTTTTCTGAGTACTGTGTATTTTAATTCAACATTTGGTATTTGATTATACTTTTAGAGAGAGAAGTGCCTGCTTTAGAGAGTAATAGATTTCTTGTTTGTCTTTTTTTCCTAGTTTTCTGTTTCCAGTGTGTGTGTGTGTGTCTCCATTCATGTAGACAGAGTTGTGAACCTGAACTGTTCCTATGGGTGATTTTGGTCTCTCATCTTCGTTTCTTACCTATAAGCTTCCCTAATGCTTGTAATCTGGAAGGCAAGGAAGGCTTTGATAGAATATGTTTGTTGGTGTTTTAGAACCTAAGACATGATAGAAACCTAGCCATCTAAACAGCCAAGTATGTAAAAATGCCTGCCTTGATGCTGCGACCAGAAAAATGTGTCCATTCTGAGCCATTTTTATGTAGTGGCTGAAAGGTTTGATAACCATTGTCATACAAGCAGTGAGATGTCTGGATTCCAGAGCAGAACTGTGAAAACTATCATTTTTCACAGTTCAGGCTCTATCAGGCACACACTAGTGTCTCTTTTGTGGAGACAGGGATGGTGGTAGGGAAGAGTTCAGTATTTTGGGGCAGATGGATGAATTGTGTGCTGACAGTGACTCAGAAGCCATGTGTGAATGTGAAGCACCTCAAAGAAGCCATCTGGGAAACAGTATGGGTAACTCTGAGGCAGCTTTGGGGCAGGGATTAACACAATTTCTCAAAATGGAACCAAATGAGATCTACTCTTTGCTTGGCAACTTTTTCAAATGAAAAGGCTTGGGAGGTTTTAGAATTTTTTTCCTTTTTATATTATTATTTTGTTTTAATGCTAGAGTTAGTATGAAGGAAGAAAAACAAATAATTATTGCAGTAATAGAAACATTTGATTTTCTTCCCACTCACTGTTGCACACCTTTCCTTGCACTTCTATTTTCACATTCTGGCTCCCTTATCTGAAATCTCATCAACACGATTAAAACAATTTTATCATTGAACTGTTGGCCTGGGCAACTGAAAAAGTCCATGTTGACTGTCACTTCCTTGCTGATGGGAAAAAGGGCTGGGGCAATGTGAGCAAAACTTAAAGGAAGAATCAATTATGTACAAAAACTTCTTAATGGAAAATGTAGCTGTCTGAGGAACCTTCACAGGAGAAGGCATGAGGTGAGTTTCACAGAATCATAAAATAGTTTGGGTTGGAGGACAACTAAAAAGGTCATCTAATCCAACTCCTCTGCAATGAGCAGGAACATCTTCAACTAAGTCAAGTAGCTCAGAGCCCCCTTCAGTCTGACCTTCAGTGTTTCCAGGGATGTGGCATCTATCACGTCACTGGGAAACCTGTTCCAGTATTTTAGTAGCCTCATTGTAAAAAAAGCTCATCTTTGAAAGTCTAGAAATCCAATTTCACAGCCATTATTGTGGTTCCTGTGTCAGATTTCTAGTTTTACAGAGACTAAATAAAAAGCTAAGATTTTAATAATCATGACCAAGAGTAAATATGGAAGGAGGATCATGGAGCAGAATAGCTCAATGTGAGCACTCACGGAAATGAAACTGGGTTATGTTTCTCTCTGGTACTATTTGGTATTGTCACAGAATGAGAAATGAGGAAATATGCTTGTAGTAATATGCAGTGGAAGGGCAGTCAGAATTTCTGAAGTATTGAATATCTTCTGATTACATCAATTATAGGAAATAAAATGAAATGGAGAGGGGAGAGGACAAAAGAAAAGAATGGGATGCTTCAGTATTTTTTTTGCGTATTGCTGTCCTTTGGAGATCTCAAAAAATAATGATGTGATGATTAAGAAAGGTGTCCACAGTATTTACTAAATGCAATAGTATTCTAAAGTCCAAGTATTTTTTAAAAGAAAATAAAAGAGATTTTAAATTAATAATATAAAGTCAGTGCTTATGTAGTGTATTGAGATGAATACTTATCAGTATAACAGACAAGAAACAGATAAGAATAGGTAGGAAGGAACACTTACTAATGGGGCAAGTTTGAGAAACAGCCAAAGAGCAATTAATTTCCTGAAAGCAAGTACTGGAGGTATTAGGGGCATAGATCCTCAAGTATATATTGAATTTCAGTAAGGGAACTACTTTCACTTAACATAATCTACAGAAGTCAACTGAGAATCAGTGGATATAAAAAGAAGAAAATATTCAATAGAATTTCTGGGATAAAGTAATATCAATTATTTTGGTTAATCCAACGGTTGGATTACCCCATCTGGATGGGTAAGATAAAAATAATTACCGAATTCCAGCAAAAACTGCATCAAGATGCAAATACACTTTTCTGTTTTGCAGGCATTAAAAAGGTAAAGATGACAGACTCGGTGGGAAATCTTTGCCTGTATTATAATGTCTCTAAAATAAGAAGAAAAATAAAGCAGTAAATTTGGTTACGTTACCATGAAACTTTATATTTTTTGAATTTTTTTAAGATGCATTTTAGATTATCTAATATAACACTGCTCTGTCATAGTTGTGATGCAAATAAAGATCTTACTGACAGCTTTCACAGCCAGGAATTTTGATGTATGAAGCACTAGTACATGAAATATTTGTGGTAGTATAGTATAGCTTGTTGGAGAGATTAAATACTCTGAATGATTGGCTGATTGGCTTTTTTCTTGAAATAGCTAATGAGCTATTTTACTCAGCTTGTGAGTAAAAATCAGTTTGTGTTCAACAAAAGGAAGGAGTCCATCGGAAAGACTGAGTAACAGTTCCTTGATACAGTGAAAAAAAATAACTAAAATCTGCCCCACTCACACTTCCTCTCTGAGCTCTGCCCATAATGCTCAGTCATCAAAAAGAAGGCATTCTTCAAAGATTAGGCACGGTGTTTTCATATATGTTTATGGTCCCAGAAAGTCCAAAGGTACTTGGGCTTTGCTTTCATCATGGCTGATCTTAAGGGGTCCACAGAAGTAAATTTTAACATGAAATTGAGGCACTCAATTGGTAACTCACGCAGCTAACAAATACCTATCTTTAACTATTTCTATCTGGACTTACATCTTTCTGATGAGTATGAAAGATGATGCAGTTTTGCATATTTGGGGTTGTTTTTTGATTTTTTTTTAACTTTTAATAAAGACTGTGCCCATGGCATACACATGAAATGAAGAGAGACCAAGGGCACATTTCTTCTGTAGAAAATGAAACATTGTAATTCAATGGAAAGAAAGGTGTGAGTGTCCTTGTTAGACACGCAAACACACACACACACACACTCACCTTGGTGAGAAGGCATGAACTGTTTATTATGAAAATGTGACTCCACTTTTATAGTATTTCTACAAAGGCCAGGGATTGGAGGAGAAGGTTGACATCTCCCCATCCCATTGGTCAAGAAAACTGTCCATCAGCTGTCCATACCTCTAAAATAATGTAAACTACCTTGACTAACGAAAACATTGCTTCTATTTATAACACCTGTGTGTAAGAAGCTACCTAAGAACTATGACCTGTGAGACACAAACAGAAGGCTGAAAAATCAAGGCAACAGTGTGAGTAAGCTCAACTTAATTCTCATTTCCACTGGAAATACAGCAGAGGAGGGGGAAGGAAATCCATTACAGGAAACAATTTTTTTTTTTCTTGCAGAAGAGTTTATTGTGTAACCTCTTAAAGCTTTTAGGAGAATTTACTCTAAAGGCTGTCTGTGTCAGATAGGTATTTAAAATTGGTCACTTTCATCCTTTTAAATTATTTCCTTTTCATCCCAGTTTAAATGGAAGGCAACTATAGGTCTGAAATAGAATATCTATAATTATTATGGTGGAGAGTGGATGAGCAGATTTAATTTATATAGGAAAGGCGGAATCTTTTGCAGGTTTGTAGACTGTGATATTCCCATTAATGCAGGAATGCCTCATGGGGATCTGACTCCAAAGAAGTATGTGCAGAACAAGCTGGTGTAGTGAACAAAGCAATAAAGGTGTCAATAATTGAACACAAGATGTAATAATCTCTTACAATAGCTGCAGAATAATACTGAACTTGAGCTTATTGGGTATTAGAAACCTAAGAATAGCAGAAACTTTTCTTTTTGCTCAGAGCTTGTGGCAATATGCAATGTTCATGCAGCTTATTTGTATTTATCTTTAAGAAGTGCAAATACAATCACTTTAATCGTATGCAATAAGTGACAGCATAAACTAATTTATTAGTGAACCTCCATCTCATTAATTATTAGCACCTTTATCCAATATATTATAACATACGTAGATCCTGTGTTCCAGGATCATCAGCAGAAGTTGGATCTTCCCTACTAATAACATTCTGAAAAAGACAATGCATGTTAAAATGAGGCAATGTGTTTCTATCTTTTTCCTGAATGTGTATGTGTTGTCACTCCTTTGAATTTGTGTAGTGCATCTACTGAAAGTAAGATACAATCTTATTTTGCAAATTATCACTTATATGTACATGGTTCTATAATTCTGTAATTTTGGCTTATGCAGTGGGGAAGATACTAACTGGAAATGTCTTGAGTCATTGAAAATTTTGTTTGTGTTCTAGAAACGGTGCCATCCAGAAATGTATTCATTCTTTTCTTTCTTCATTTTCAGTTCACAGGATCAGAGAATGATTTGTGTTGGAAGGTGCCTCAAGGATCACCTAATTTCAAGCCCCCAGCTATGTGCAGGGACAACTTCCACAAGAGAGGTTGCTCAATGGCCCATCTAACCCATCATTTTGAACGATACCAGGGATGGCACATCCACAGCCACCTGTTACAGTGTCCCACCCCCGTCACAGTAAAGAACTTCTTCCCAATATATAATGCAAACCTACCTCAATGTCTGAAGCCATTCCAACTTGTCCTGTTGCTCGATGTCCTTGTGAAAAATCCCTCTCCAGCTTTCTTTTAGGCTCTCTTTAGGTACTGGAATGTTGCTATAAGGTTTCCCTTGAGCCTTCTATGATTCAGGCTGAAAAACTCCAAAAGCTAAAGTAAAATTTCATTGAAAACACTGCTGTATTTTATAGAACCATATATTCACTATTTTTAAAAATCCAGCCTGAGATGACTCATCTCTGAATCCAAGCCTTAGTAAAATTAAGGAATCGTTTTAAGAGCTTAGACATCTTCATTTATGGATCCAAATTAATCTTGCTTTTCTCCTTTATTAGTTAATTTCATTTTTTTTGAGAACTCAAGACAGATATTTAGTGTGAATTTTTGTTTGTTTTGAATTCAGTTGAAACCAGAGTTACCCTGTTTCCCTCTTGGCATGGGAAAAGTTTGCTCCTAGTCTGGGTCTGATATTTTGGATTATTCAAACCCAAATGTAAGGGGCATAAAATGAAAGGCATATGAAAGCAGGGCAAAATATGAAGTTCAAAAAAAACAGGATGCAGAATTATTTAGGGCTGTAGAGTCCCCCTTTCTTCTTCTTTAAAAGTGTTGTTTTTCTGTTGTGGTTTTCTTTTAAAGATCTCCTGATATTTCTTCCCCAAAGAGAAAAGTTTTGATATAATTTGAATACCTTGGAAACAATACATATTTACTGAAGAATTTGTTAAACAATTTGATTTCTGAAAATGCGAGGTTGTATATATAGATGCTATTTTACAGTTGATTCAATCTTATGCAGCGTACAATAGTTCTGTCCCTTTTGGAGAATTGACATATATTTTTTGGAAGTGTGTTTTGTTGCATACTGTAGACTTTACTTGTATAAGTAAAGAAGAAAAAATTGAGAAAAGTGAGAAAAGTTTGTTCTGGAAACCAGTTCACAAACCTTTTTCAGCACATATGCTTTTCTTTGAACAAGGAAAGAGAGTGATTTCATAACCATCACATTGACTATAAATCTGCTGCTCCAGGTACCTCATCCCTTGGGCCTATTTGCATAATTCTGCAAACTTTCTTCACTGATTGAAGTTACTCTTGCTTTCAAATGCAATACCAACTTTAGGCCTTGTTTGAGGTTCATTTCTATAACTTCTGCTCCAAGATACAGCTCTCTTAGCTTCTGCTGACACCCAGTATGGTGCAGACTGTTGGGTTTTCCAGGATGAGACTTTAATAAGCAGGGCAGCACTAGCGCTGTCAATATAGTCATAAAATAGTCCTCCCTAGATTTGGAGAAGGACTCTTTAGTCAGACATTTTCAATAAGGATTGAGACATACTTATCAAGCAAAATGAGATAAAGAATTTTGGCTCAGGATCTCAGCGCGCTTACCTGACACTGGTATAAGAAGTAAGTCACCGCTTCTAACTGAAATGTAATTTAGTATCTTTCCCTGGAGTAAAAGGATATTAACTACATTCACCAGTAAGCCTGAAAAACGCACTGCTTAATAATAAGAAATTGATTTTGCACAAATGCAAAATCTCTTTTACAATGATTCTAAAATGCTTATTGACACAACAGGAAGAAGTCAGCTTATTATGCGGAAGAAAAGCACAGTGCTGTGATCAGTTACTTTTTATTAAAACACTTGTTTGGAATGAGAAACAAGTTCTTAAAGGCTTTGTTCTGGCTGAATAAGGTGGATTTCGCTTCTAGCTGCTGCTATGTATGCCTCATTCACACTCTGATGTCTCAGTTTATAAACGTAGCATCAATCTGGGCTCATGACTGAGTGTCACTCCACCCAACACAAAGCAACTGTATGTGTTGTCTTGGCTCTCCCTGTTGGAAGTGAAAATCAGCATGTCCAGAGCACCTCAGCTGGATTACTTCTGCAATAATGAAAGAATTAATCTTGGAAGACTTCATGGGTATTTTGATTAAGTGAGGAACCTCACATAAAATATTAGATGATGTGAATAATCTTATTAATAGTTCATTATTAAGATAATAAACATATGCCATTCCTGGCACTGTAGGAATTTTTGCAGTATAATACAATAAAGCTAGCTGCTGGGTTTGAGCCCAGTGGTAATTGATACCTGTGATTCATAAATAAATTTTATAGCTAATTTCTTTGGTCAGGACAGTGCTCATTCAGCATAACATCTAGACTTAAAGAGATGAGAAAAAACTATTCTGAAAAATGAGTGTGACAAAGAACTAGATACAACTTCATTAAACTGTCTCAAAAATTCAACATTTAATTTGCCCTAATATAGAAATAGCATTTAAATTCATTGCTTCTAAATATTTCATATGCTTCTAATAACCTAGTCCACAAATACATACTGTGCGGTGCCACCTCTTTCACCCAAATGCATTCACATAAAGGTGTGGCTTTTTATTTTTTGCCTTCTTATTCTTTGTTCCTTTCTATCTTTACAGCACATGCTGGCACCTTCTTTTCCTAAAGCAAAACTGATTAGCGCTGTTCTAGGGAGATTGCTGCAAACTTACATTTAAGTTAAAACACTTTTTCTTTTTTTCAACTGTAGTATATTCATCATTTGCACTACATAATGTCCTCTGAGTCCAGTTAACTTTGTGTTGTGGTTGTCTCCGTAGATTATGTTAGAAGAAGCAGGATTTAGCCTCATTCGGATCTGTTCCTAAGATCACCAAAAACATAAGGGAAAGATGCCAGTGACATAAATTGGCTTTGGACCAGTCCCTATGGCAGAAGATTATTTTTTTCATTATGTCAAAGGTTTGTTTTTTTTTTTTTCAGATCAGTAAAATACTCTGATTTCTACTTCCTCTACTGTTTGGGATTTCAGAACCTGAAAATTATTTAAACGTTTGAAGACTATCTTTTTCTGATTTGGTGATGTTTATTGCAGAATTTTTTTTGGTTTCATTGAGACCTCTATTAATGTTAATTTCAAAGTTCTTGGGCTTTTAAGTGATCCTTAATGGTTAAATTTCAAAGCAAATGTTTATTGATTAACATTAAATGTGACATTCTGTCAAGATTCACCTCCCTAAACCCATATGAAGCTTCTAGTTTTGGAATTTTGCAGCCACCTTCATACCCTACTAGCAAGAAAATGCATAGTCATTAGAGTGGCTATTGTTTTTAATATTTAAGCTGTATCTTGAAGAGATTATTCTTGTAATATTATTCTTTCCGACAGAACCCACTGCTTAGCTGGTTAATTGCTACCTCACTATAATTTTTATTGATACAAATTGCTTTAAAAATTCAAACAAGATTGGTGGCATTAATGCTGTTAAGTCTGCAGGTAATGCAGACACTGCATTATTTAAAAGTTTATGTCTGATTTTCTATTTGCAGACTTGTGTCCTAAGTGGTTTACCAAAACATTGGAAACTAATGGGTATAGAGGCAGTTTACAGAAAAAAAACCTTCTACCTTGGAAGAACTGACTATTTGTGATTTAGTTCCTTTCTGCATGCATATATTATCTAAAACTGGATCTAGCGGAAACTTTCTGATTAGTTGAGTAGCTCCCCAGGTGAAGAACTGTTTCTTATAGTTATTCAACAATATTCATGCCATACATCCAATGAAAAATATATTTGATTTATTTAAAAAATACTGTAACTTTATGTACCATAACTATAACATAATTTATTATCTTTGTGATACTACTTTGCTGTGGTATCACTAGTACTTCAAATCTAGCTTTCTAAAAGATATTCTTCTAATATAACATCTGATGTTTGTTTTCGTTCCCATTTCAAAGAAAGATAAGGATACATTTATCTTCTGGAACGATAAATGAAGAGTAATTTGCATGTAGCAAATACAGTATCCTCTGGGTATTTTCTTATTAAGAAAATAGGAACTAAACTGTTTTCACAGAAGTCTACAGCATTGAAGGAAATCCCTACACAGTCCTTCAGCAGGCCTGACCAGTTTCATTGTGATTAAGATTAAAGTCTCTATTCTTGAAAAATTCCATGGACCTAGATTTGTTTTACAAATGTTAATGTTTGTCTTCTCTGGAAATGGACTGATACTACTCTGCTGATGCAGGTACATTCTTAAAGCTGTTGTGTGGGCAATTCCTTCTGTAAGCATTTTCATCATTTTATCTAATTAGCTCAATTTAAGATCTGCTGAATTAAGAGTATGTTGATATAGATATGGAAATTTGCACTGATTTATTTAGCCTTGAGAGCTGGGCAGAGAAAAATCTAAGGGAGTTCAAAAAAGTGAAGGGCCCTGCACCTGGGGAGGAATAACACCAAGTCCCAGCCCAGCCTGGGCACTGATCTGCTGAAAAGCAGTTCTGTGGAGAAGGGCCATATATATGACATGACATGATAATATATTTTTTGAGCCACAAGAAAACTCCTTTACACATGGGTCTGATTTTTTGTTTAAAGTCACAATTAGATCCCGAGGAGTCCTGTGGTCACCTTGGGAACAAAGAAAACAGGATGGCGGAGAAGTCCCTCCTCTGAAGATAGTGGCCATCACAGCAGACTGTGTGGACCAGAAGACAAAAACAGTATGGCAGACAAGCCCCTTTTTGTACCATGTTGTGGAGAGAGAGAAAGGAAAAACAACACAGCAACCAAGCCTCTAGGGTGACATGACATGATTCCCTCCTCCTGCAAACAACAACCAGTGGGGGACAGGGACAAAACAAAACCTGGGAAAACTTCCCTGTTTTTGTCCAAAAGGCTCCGATGCTGCTGATATTGCTGGAAGAGACTTCCCAGCAAGTTGCAGTTCCAACCCTTCCTTGGCAAGAACGGCAGGCAGCTGGAACTGGGGCAGCTGCTGGAACTTGTAGACAGAGGGTCTGACTTTTCTGGCATGGTGCTGTGGCTGCAGGCAGCGGCTGGAAAAATTTGCGGAGTGGGTTCCCCCAGCAGGTGGTGAAGGTATTGTGAAATTTGCTCCAAAGTAATTTTGGATTGAGAAATGCAGCTTTCTGGGTTTTGAATCAGAAAGTGGGCACAACCTCATGTCCATTCCCATTTTAAAGTGACAAGGTGCACCTCCCCTCCATGAATCCCAGGTAAAACACAGAAGTTCATTTCCCAGGTTGTTGGGTTTTGAAGAGACGGACAGTGATAATCTAGGGCAAGTTGGCATAGAGAAGGTACGGAACACACAATTATTTTTGAGACACCCAAGATGTACTGTTTCTGGGCAAATATCAAAACAAGCCCAGGATTTTTTATTTTCATCTGACAATATTGTGTGGTGACTTATGGATTTTTATTTTTCCTTTTAATGTTGTGTATCCTGTAATAGATGTTTTATGCAAGCCTTTACACTTCCTCCCTCCTCTTTATGTATTAGAAAAAGTGTACATGGCTGTCTCTACTCAGTACTGATCTCCAGCAGTGTAAAATTTGTATTCAGCCTTTATCTCTTCAAGCTAAACTGAATTCCAGACACTAGAATGCAGTGGCTTTGGCTGCCAGACAGCAATTGTTTCCAGGCAGGCATTTATAGCATTGCAATGTAGCTGGTTTACCTTCAGGGTAGAATCAATGTAGGGCAGTTTTAACTCTGTTGTGCTTGTTACTCATTGAATATGAGGATGCATTTATTACAGCAGGACTCTTTTAATCCTGAATATTAGCAATCTGTAGTCTCTCCTACTTTCACTGATTTTAGTTTTTGCATTTTACTGGCATACTTAATAATGTTGCAAGGGACACAATTATTTAGGACTGTCAGATATCGAAAATAGGATAATGCCTTCAGGTCTGTCCTTTGTGTTTGTGGAAGAAACAAAATTATTAAGATAATTAGAGTTTTAAATCTAGGCTTCGCAATAAAGTGTATATGCCCCTACACTCAGTAGACCCAAGTGTTTGGCATTTCTTAATTAATTTGTAACAAGGGTTTTCAGTTTATCCAAGAATTTTATTATGTGAAGCATATTTTCATTCAGCCAGGGAATGGTCTCATTTAACTTTGTGTTGAGCGGAAATAGCTCCCATAGCACTGACAGACCTATCTCCAGAATGAAGGATTCAAAGGGAGACAGGGAACAATGAGGTCAATGGGGCTTGCCTACTAAGGATATACTTTAGATATCCTCATAGCGGTGTGACTTCAGAATTTCTGCTTATAGAATATAGAAATATTCCAGAATGGTTTTAAGGATATTATCGAGGAAGATTTAGTAAAGGAGCTCGCTAAAAGGCTTGTGTAGGTGATCCTTATCTGCCCACAGGAAGCTTCTTCACTGCAAGATCAAAGTCAGATGTGGAGAGCTGGTAATGATAATTTTGATGATGGTTTTAGGGTTTCTCTCCTCCTTCATATTATCTCCTCATTCAATTTAAAGGGGTGGAAAACCAATTTGCTATATTAGGTTACCTCAGTGGAATGCCTGAGGAGAAAATTATTTTTATTAGTTAACATAAGAGTACATGAGAAGGATGCAGAAGCATGTGCCTCAATCCTGAAAAAGGACACAGAAAATACCGAAGAATGACATACTGGGACACCATCCAGGTTTTAAACTTAAACACTTGGTTTGAATCCATCAGTATCGTTAGATCACCAGAAGATATATTTAAAAAAACACTGCCAGAAAAAGGCAATTGTTATGCCAGAGCAGGAGCAGTACATTACCTATTCAAATCTTGTAAGTGAGGTAGTCATGGGGGAAAAAACTCCAGTCTCTGCATGCTTGCTAAAGTGGATTAAATTACAGGAGGCCTCTATTTATTTGGTCTGATTCAACATAAACACATCGAATTTAAGACGTGTGAAATCTCCTTAGCTTTCTTTTATAGACACAAGAGGTATCCCAGAAAACTTCTAAAATAGTTATTTTTTCAGCCAACCTCTCCCTGAACTATTATTCTGATCCTGTAAGAAGTCGTACCTTAAATCTTTAGGAAGCATCTTCTATGAAAGATTAAACTGTATATTTGTTAGTACTGTGTCACAAATGTTGAAAATGTTTTGGTGCATACTACTTTATTTCACTTACCAATATTAATTGGCACAATATCTGTTCTAAGGATTTTGCCCTTCAATTGAGAAAGGAAACTTATTTTCCAGGTGTCCCTCAGCCTTTCATTCAGTTGTCTGTTTTGTAAATATTTTGTCCAAAAAGGATCTGATTCGTAGTCCGTAGCAATGATAATGCCAATAGAATTAGGTAAAGTACAGAATTCAATAGTTTGCAGTTTCGACACTCCTTTTTAGAGATTAGTATTATCTGTTGGTTAGCCTAATGCATACTGGACCTGTTCACAGGGTATTCCCTGAAGCCTGAATCTCGTGGAACCAAAGCAATATTTTATTTAGGTAACTACCAAGAGTTACCAGTCTGTGGTGTAACACACCAGCTACAAATGACAAAACTGAATCTGGTCTTGCTTTTATTGACTATTATATGGCTTTGATGTCACTGTGAAAAGGTCTGGCTTCCTGGAAATCTTATTAGTTTCTATTCAAAAAAAAGATGGATTAAAATCTTTAACATGTTTAATTTTCAATGAACAATATCCTTTAGGTTTTCAGCATGTCACTTAAATATGTCCTTATGATATGTCTCATGCTATGGATGTAGTGAATAACGTATTTGCTGCACTGCCTTTTTCTGCAATAAACAAGCTTTAGAATAGTCTACCAGCTAGACCTAGGGTGAAAGATGGTGTAGGTAGGGTGCGGTGGTTTGACCAGGAAGTGATGTTTTTCAGGAAGTTCTAGTTTAATGAACCAATTAGAGAGAGAGGTAGGTGTGCGTGATCTTTCNCGCGCTGTGAGACACAGGCATGGCAGGAGCCATTTATTAGCATTTATGGTCCCTGACTGCCCGGGCGCTCGGAGCTCCCCCTCCAGCTCAGCCTTGGAAAAACCTGACACCATAAACCGCAGCCAAGGGAGAGAGAAGCTGGGCGAGATTTNTGAACTATTATTCTGATCCTGTAAGAAGTCGTACCTTAAATCTTTAGGAAGCATCTTCTATGAAAGATTAAACTGTATATTTGTTAGTACTGTGTCACAAATGTTGAAAATGTTTTGGTGCATACTACTTTATTTCACTTACCAATATTAATTGGCACAATATCTGTTCTAAGAATTTTGCCCTTCAATTGAGAAAGGAAACTTATTTTCCAGGTGTCCCTCAGCCTTTCATTCAGTTGTCTGTTTTGTAAATATTTTGTCCAAAAAGGATCTGATTCGTAGTCCGTAGCAATGATAATGCCAATAGAATTAGGTAAAGTACAGAATTCAATAGTTTGCAGTTTCGACACTCCTTTTTAGAGATTAGTATTATCTGTTGGTTAGCCTAATGCATACTGGACCTGTTCACAGGGTATTCCCTGAAGCCTGAATCTCGTGGAACCAAAGCAATATTTTATTTAGGTAACTACCAAGAGTTACCAGTCTGTGGTGTAACACACCAGCTACAAATGACAAAACTGAATCTGGTCTTGCTTTTATTGACTATTATATGGCTTTGATGTCACTGTGAAAAGGTCTGGCTTCCTGGAAATCTTATTAGTTTCTATTCAAAAAAAAGATGGATTAAAATCTTTAACATGTTTAATTTTCAATGAACAATATCCTTTAGGTTTTCAGCATGTCACTTAAATATGTCCTTATGATATGTCTCATGCTATGGATGTAGTGAATAACGTATTTGCTGCACTGCCTTTTTCGGCAATAAACAAGCTTTAGAATAGTCTACCAGCTAGACCTAGGGTGAAAGATGGTGTAGGTAGGGTGCGGTGGTTTGACCAGGAAGTGATTTTTTTCAGGAAGTTCTAGTTTAATGAACCAATTAGAGAGAGAGGTAGGTGTGCGTGATCTTTCAGGGTTAAATACTGGGGGCTCCCGGGGAGCTGCCCTTCCCCTCCCGGGCAGCCGTGCCGGTGGGTGCCAGCGGCGCCCGCAGGGCCCTGCCGNCAGCTCAGCCTTGGAAAAACCTGACACCATAAACCGCAGCCAAGGGAGAGAGAAGCTGGGCGAGATTTAGACTTTCCTAGCAAGATGAGCTTTCAGAACTCCGACTTTTCCCTGAGAGAGAGGAAGGACAGAGTGATTTAATGCATAGAGGGACACCATGATACAGAGTCAGTGAAAGAATTGATAAAAAATTATTAGAAGAAAGGATTGAGGAAGTAGGCATTTCTGACTGAACTTCTCTAGATGTAAACCATAATGACTGAACTAAATATTTCTTTAAACCGTAAAAAGATGTGCATTTGGGGAGATGATTGTTTAAATTCATGTGTGGATTTTTTGAGCAAAGGTGTTTGTGATGGACTAAGTAAAATTTATTTTATGACATGAAGCCCTATGTGCCAGTGAAGAAGTGAGAAGGTATCTCTGTTCCCTGAGATAGAGAATCCTTTGCCTTTGAAGTCGTTCACCTTTAAAAGTGACTCCCCATTCTGTAGTGTAAAGTACACGGCCCATAAGCAAACTGGGAAGCTGCTAATGGGAGAGGTCACAGAAGCAGTGTTTACCAGGCGGCTGTTTTTGTGACAGTTAAAACCCACAGGAGAACTGTTCCAGGTTGTCAGTAAGATCCATAGGACATTGAGACTCCTCTCCCAAAGTGATAAAAGATTATGTTTTAAGTAGTAAAACTGACTGAAAATGATAGTTTTGTCTCTCTATGTTGATTGTAAGGAAGTGAACAGTTTGTGGGGAAAGAGAAAGGTTTTGGAGTTTCAATTTTCACTTTTTTTCTTCTTCATTCTTTAATGTGTGAAAATAAACTATATGTGTAACTATAAATAAAGTCTAAATGAACTATATGTGTAAGTTTAGGCCTGTTGTGCTTTTAATTTTCTCCTAGTCAAACCCCACAAAAAAAGCTAACACTGAATCCATCACATAATTCATACACCACCTGAGAAACAAGTCAAAATTAGTAAAATTAGTAAAAAAAATTAGTAAAAAAATTAGTAAAACCACTACAGTGGGGACCTCACCACTTCCTGTGTATGTACAAATCTGATAGAGGAGAGTTTTTGTCTTCTGCCTAAAGGGCAACAGGATATTGTTATGCTTATTTATTTAACTGCAAAAGAAAACTCACCCAATCCATTCAGCATGCCATGTTCATGCTAGAACACTAGAGAAAGAAAAAAAAGCTCAGAATAACCCCCCAAAGAATCCCTTGTAACTTAATTGTACTTCTAGGAGTGATTTTAAAAATCAAAAATATTTTTACCTGTTCATAAAATATTTCTAAGCATTCTAGTCCAATTTCCTCAGGAAGTAATATTTTTCAAAAGGGGGTTTCAGTACTCTCTTCACAAAAGAATGTTTCCAAAGTAGACTTATTTACTCAAAGCCCCACTGTAAAATGATTCCATGGCATTGCTAGCTCCCTGTTTACCTATGAGGTGAAAGTCTCCATTCCCCCTGGCTCTCCTCATTTTCAGTGAAGATCACCCATTTCACAGATAACTGGGATGGCTACATGAGTTAATAATACTTCAACAAAATTAGATCAATTTTATTTCAAGAAATGGCCAAAGAAGGAAAGATAAAGAGTTCAAAAGTGAATTAAGAAAAAAAAAAAAAAAAACAAAAAAAAAACCCCATCTGTTCTGAGAGGAACCAGCCACTTATTAAAAGGAAACAAAATAAAATAACTGCCATAGGTGAGAAACTCACATTTGCATGCTATAGCGCCTAAGGAATTTAAGTAAATGCTACTTAAATAAGCCATTGCATGAAGTACTGGTTTCTTACTGAAGTGTTGAAAGCAATTGCATTTCAGGCTGTCTGGATGTAAATTACTATGTAGTGATGACTAAGGCTTTTCATTCAGTAGAGAAAACACTACTTTTAAAGATTTAGCAAAAGAGCTTTTCACTGGTTCATGGGCCCAAGTTCACTTTTTTCTAAGACCTGTGGTATAACATCAGCTACTCATGAGCTAACTCCAGGGAGAAAAAAATAAAAGTTTTTTTTTTAAAAAAATCCTTTTTTTCCGACTTATACTAGCAGCAATGGCATTCTGAACAAGTAAATTTATGGCATTGCCTTTAACTCGTCTTAGTTCAGGTTAAATTTGATCTCAGTTTCAAATTAGAAAATCACATGATTTTAGAAGCTCTCATGAATGTCTGTTGTGAACTGACTGTTTAGTATGTGCTTATTTCTCCTACTTTTTTTCCAAGTGAGTAAATTCAAAGTCAGAAAGGTGAAAGTAGCATCCACAAGTTGCAGTTGCAAAGATGATATACATGACTTTTTTGTTCAGTTCTTCAGTGGTCTTACATGCTCAGGAGGAAAGATAGCAAGGCTGTGAGGTTACAGAATAGAAAATAATGTGCCTGCTGACTGGATTTTTAGTGTTAAACTTGGCCTTTGCTTCTGTGGTAGAGCAACTGTCTCCATTTGTAGAGATTTATCACTTGGCTGCTTTGTCTCTTGAGGTATCAGGTAACCCCTGATGCTATTTGCTAAAGCATGCAGCTGGCTGCCAGACATCTGCAGGAAATAACGTCTGACTCTAGAGGGAATTTGACTTAACTTAGGAGGAGAATTCACTGACTATATATATTAAGCTTTTAGAAAGTGGATTAATTTTTATTTTAGAAACAAACAACTAAAAGACCTTTGAGGTCCTGACAATACAAATGATGAAATGAGCATCTAAAATCTGTATGCCTATGTCTATTTTGAAGTCTTTTATGCAGAAAGAATGTTCTGCTGTGGTTGAGAGGCTCATCTACTTGGTATTCAACACAGAATATTGTTTGAAACTTGAATTCTCCTAATGTGAGAGGGAAATGATGCAAAAGTGTTGCTTTGAGCCCATACTTTTTTTCTTCCCTACACTGAAATACGTATTCTTACATTATCATATTCAGCGCTCCCTCAGTATCCTACCAGGCACTTCTTCCATAAAACATTACAACTAATGCATTATGCTTCTGACTGTTGATTATGGGTGATGTTATGACATGTCCCTTTGGGTTATGCATAGCACGTTAATTTTTACATGAGTTGGCTTGGTGCAGAACATCTACATTTCCAGGCAATCTGTCAGTCTGTGAGCATAAGTGCCATGCTGTGAAGAGAGAGAGTTCATGTTTCTGTTTTTATTCTGAAATACGCCTAGCAATCTTGGAAACTGTTCAACAGAGTAAGAGATAGCAACAACAACTGTAGATACTCTGTGTGAAGGAAATCTGGACTGTGATTTGAAGTGACATGAGCAACTCCTGAACAAATATGATTTTGGCCTTTCTGCTTCTTTTGCTCTTCAACCAGTGTCTCTGGGTTCTTCTTTCTCTGTTTTTTGTTGCTTTGTTGTTGATACTACCCAGGAAAAATATATTTCTTGTAGCCATTTTATTTTGCCCACTCAGTACCAGGGGAGTAGAAGCTGAGCACTAAAAGCTGTGACTTTTTGAGGGTGTCAGCTGGAGGGGTATCTGACTGGGCATAGGGCTATTCAGTGGGAGCCATACTGTGAGTTCTTCTTAGCAGTGACACCAGCATCTTTGTCAAAGAAATGTTTTCTCTTCCTTGGAGGAGACTTAGGTGTGCCATGCAAGGCAGTGACTGTGTTTGGAAGACAAGCGTCTCCAAGATAATCCCGGTTTCTATAGTCTCCATCTACACAGAGGATGTGAAAATGAAGACCAGTGTCCTTGTTTGCAAGGACAGTGTCACATGTCTACCTTTTTGCAAGGAGTTTGCTAAGCAATGAGGAGTAAAAATCTTGGATGGATGGATGGATGGATGGAGGCAAGCAAGAACTGTGGAACATCTAGGAGGATTGTAATGGAGAGTACAGATTTTTTTACTTGAGAGACCCAGGGAAGGAGCTGAGGGTTGATATCAAAACACTTCATTGTCAATTCAGAAATTTGATGCATATATAGAAAATGAGAAGACAGGTTAAACCAAAGGGGAGGATATGACATTAGGAAAATGATGTTGAGAAGGGACAGGGGACAGTGATTTTAAATGGCTTAGTATATTGGATATGTGACATGCCCTATATATGTAAATGTGTCATGACTATATTGGGGTCTGTGTAGAGGGAGGGATGTGGAGGCATCTCTTCTTTCTTCCACATCTTAATATCTACTTTTGTATCCTTAACAACTACATTAGTCTTCCTCACCCTTTTAGAGTTGTGTAAGTATAATGTTTTCATGTTTGACAACTCAGAACCTCCTGCAGAAAACAACATATAAATCACTTTTGTTGCCTAAAGCATTCAGAGTAGCTGGGATTTTTTTTGACATATGAGTTGATGGGCTGCTCTGGTTGCTTTCTGAAGACTATTTCTTTGTCCAACCAGTGAAAAATATGTTATCCTCTAATTTTCAGAGTAGCTGGGATACCTTTATGGAGAGATACTGTGACAAAATTAGCTCTGTGTTCCTTCAGATAGGGTTTTAAAAGTGATATCTGTGCAGACTGTTAACTTGGTTTCTGTAGAATGTGAAGAATTGAGAACAACACTGTAGCACTTAAAATACTGTAAATAGTCCTTTATAATAGACTGATGTGAAACAGTCTTTATTTAGACCATGTTATTACAGCTAATTTGGAGTAAATATTGCAAATATTTTATTCGTCTCAGCAGACTAAAAACAAATTGTGAAAAGAATAAAACTTTATTGCTTTATGTTGGAAAACACTTAAAGCCCTGAAATAAAAGATGGGATGAATACAGACCCATAATTTTTTGTGTGCTTAATGATACTTTATCTGAAAGGCAAAAGAACAACCTGTTAATATCTTTTAAGATTTGCATTTGGAGCAAGAGGGTTTTGTATCTCTAAAGAGGGAAAGCATTATAGAACAAAAGGAGGTAAAAATGCTCTATGTATATTTTCAGAATTTCATGTCTATGAGCTGATTTTTTTGCTGGCATGAAGGTCATTGACAGTGAGACACAGAGGTAACAGACAACAGAGTTGAGCAGAACATGCTACCGTTTAAACATCTAAAGGTCAGGGAGGGGAAGAGGAGGAATGAAAGCACTAACTGAAAAGCTAAAGTTGTTTTCTTTGTTCTTCCATTGTCTTGCAGTTTTACTTTTAGATGAGAGGAGCACTAGGGGTAAGGGGGAATAGAGAAAAAGCTAGAAATAAGAGGAGGAAAACTGATGTGGTGTTCTACCTCAGGAATACAAGGTGATTCCCTATGCTTTGTCTTAGGAAATGAAAAGGTGTCAGAAGAGGTATCACCCCAAGAATGAGGGAGACTGATTTCTCTGGATGCTAAGAGCTTTTAACGGCAGAGACTTAAGTACTAGTGAGTGGGGTGGAGCCAAGTACTCAAATTGCGCGATGTAATATGGTGCAGGTTTCTGCTGGAGCAATTCTAATTAAACAGATGTTGCAGGAGGTCTACAAATCTGTGGTTTCCACTCATTTTCTGCTTATGAAAATGGATTTCCTTTATTTTGAATGAATGACAAAAGTTTCTGGGCCAAGCATTGCAGTTCTCAGTACCTGCTAAATTTCTAAATAAGAAATACTGATGATAGATGGAAAAGTTTTTGTTTGGTGGCCTATGTTTCTGGAATTAAAAAAAAAAAAAGTAAGGTGGTCAAGTGTTTGGAGGTCATTTCGGATAGTTTACTTTTTTTCGCCTGCGATGATATGTCTGAAACATGCAACAACTTGTGGCTATAAAAAGACCCATTTGAATTAGTGGATTTTCTTATGATTCTCTCAGCATATAGCCTCTCACCACAAATTCTCATATACATAGTAATTGAAAAATTATTGTATTACTGTATTTCAAGCAGTCTGAAAGAGAAAATAAATTTTATAGTGAAGCTACCACTGTAAGTATCAAGGCTGCTAGTTTTTGTGGTACTGAAACTGAGTTTTCAATGTCATTGCTCAAACCATGAAGTGCTATTGACATCAGCATATTTAACACAGCTCACATTAGGCAGCTTCCCAGATGGATAAGTACAAATAACTGCAACTCATTTATTGTTACCCTTCCTATCTGCACTATTTAAAAAGCAGTTCTGCACTGTTAAAGAATGCAATGCAGAAATTTCCAACTGATACAATAGATAACCAGTTAATTACTGCATAATAGGAACTTATGAGATACTGGTGAATTATTAATATGCTAGCCACCCTCCACTAAGTCCTCTGATGAGCTGGCTTAGTCTAGCAGTCATCAGTCAGAGGTGAAGGTTGGTCACATTGATCCCATCCTATGATTGGTGCCATAGGCTGAACAGTTCTGCTGATGAGGAACAGTTTTCCAATTACTTGCTTCTTTCCTTAGTGTTTTGTACATTTCTGTCTTGCTTCTAGAATCCTTGAGCTACTGACCACCTCTGTCTTAGCACTCTTGCTTCTGTCTTTAATTTTGCTTTTCTTACCTGATGGGTATTTGTTTTGTTACCACACTTGCTTGTAGCTGAAAACCTTTTCTCCCAAGTGGTAACCCAGGTTATGCTGCTGTGTGACATTGAAAACCAGGAAATAAACTTTCCAACCAATTTGTTAAGTTAGAAAGCAGGTGTCTTATTTTATCTAATTTTTATCTGCAGTTGGGTAACATTTTAGAAGTTTTTCCTTCTAGAGGTGAGACTTTTTTGCTCTCAAGGGTGTCTATGCATAGTCAAATGAAATTATATGAACAGAAATTTTGCCTGGCAAAGATCCTCACTTGTACCTAGCCTTGTTCACCACATCAACAGTAATTGCACTGTACTGTGTAGGCCTGTTGATGGCAATGACAAATCATGGAATTGTTCTCCTCATCTTATTTCTTCAGAGGTATTAGCATTTCATTTTCTAATCATAGTTGCTAGCTCAAGCTTTGAATAGGAAAAAAAGGACACACATTGTTTGATACTAGAAATAATTTTGCTCTCAAATCCAAACAAAACCTTTTGAGAAAGTACATGATAACACATCTGTGATAATCAGCATCAGGTTGACCGGACTGGCCTTGTCCTACTTTCTTGATGAGTTCCTTGATTAAAAGTTGCTAATGTAATGATTAATAATGTTGAATTTTTTAAGACCTCACTCTACGTGCACTCAAATATCCATAATATTTGAGACTTGAAAATAGTTGGCAGGCTAATCTAAGGGCAGGCTTCAGTGGGATGCGTTGCACAGTGAGTGTAATGTAAAATACAGAATTACTTGTATTTTAGGGATTCTGTTTGTTGTTCACTGTATGCTAGAGTTAAGGTGTCACTTATGTCTCCCCTTCAAGAGAAGAATTCATTGTTTCCTAACTTTCTTAGATATTAGATAACATGAATAAAAAAAATTAATATCAGTGAATTTTAAAGACTACTTAAGACTGATTCAGCAGTACTCTTATAGAAAAGCTACAGAGCTTGGGCATTTTTGCTTTTCTCATTTGCTTCTCTCCTTTACATAAATCTGACTGTTATGGACTGTATATGAACGAGAAGTCTAAAATTTGTGCAGCTTCTTCATGGAGGAGAATGTATCAAAGAGAAGATTTCATTAATTACACTACAAAAGGGAAAGAACCCTGTATAGGTTCACTCATGTTGAACTCTACTGCTTCTTTTCACTTGAGAATGAGATAAAGATGGTTTCTAGAGTACTTTATAGGATACAAAAAATTCAATTTTATCCTTTTATGCTCCCCTCCTTTATCTTTCCCATCTCTGAAATGCATCTCTTTTTAGCAGTTAAGGGAAAAAAGATTTAGGGAAGGAAAGTGTTGTAAAAACAGAAGAGGTCTTTCAGAAAAATCCTACTGTGAAAATCTTTCAAGCCCTTCTCAGTTTGTGGTTTTTTTGTTGTTTTTTTTTTTTAATCAACTCTGATGAATGTCAGAATCCATGGTTTGACTTTGTAATTCCAATTTGTGGGCCTATATGGTAGGTTTGTTCAGTTTATGCATCAAAGGACATGCTTAGCAAAGAGTATACACTCAGCTAAAAGAACTCTCTAGACAGTGAAAAGTAAATTGATACTGCAAGACCTATTTCTAGTTTTATTAAGAATAATCTGTTGATTTAATGGTTATAAAACTAATGTTAAAGGTGAGTTACAAATTATATTAGTGCATTTTTCCCAATAGAACCATAATATAAAGCCAATGGCAGAGCCTCAGAGGATATAGGAAAGTCCATGTTTCAGAAGCAGTAAAGAGAATTTTCTGTTGCTGTTCTTTTTCTTCAGATGTCACCTTCAATGCATATTTTGCATCATTTGTGCATAAAAAACAAAATGTTTTATGGAGAAGAATGGAAGGATTTCTACCATGTAAGTATATAGCCCTAATGCTTCACCAGCTAGACTTGGTGTTGAACTAACTAATGGAGATTTTTGACCTTGTTGAAAAAGAAGTATTGCCAGTAAAGGTTTTTGTCATGCAAATGACTGTTACTAGGATTTCAGATGTCAGTTGCATAATTTATTAATAAATTCTAATAAAAGAATATCACTTCTGTGAAGGTATTTGCTATATCAGATAAATAGGAAAGTAATAGAACAACATCCAAGGGCATGTTCTTTTTAATGCTTGAGACAGATTATTCTTATTGTGCATTCATTGAGTAGCATTGTTTTGAGTTCAGATATGAAAATAAAATGCGCACAGATGTATTGTGTGCCCATAGAGAATATCAATTGCATTGTCTTACAAGTGGTTGCTGCTTTCAGAGACACAAACACAAAAAATATTTAGTACTGATTTTCTGTGATGTGAATGTATTATCTGACTGCCTAACACCACCTTGTTGGGAGCTTTATGCTCTCCTTGCTGTTAGAAATTACATTAGTAGACATACCTAGGTAATAGTCCAAAGGAATTACATGGAAACCCCTTCAAAAATTCTGTGACAAGGAGAGAATTTCTGTCAGCAGGAGCAAAGATTGATAGCTTAGTTCACCTGTGCTTGTGGCATCTCTGATTTGTAAGAGCTGATTTGGAAGGATTTAAACTTTTTCACTCCTGGGTTTCCATGTCTAAAATACACAAAATACAGTACTGCTGAAACTTTTCTTGACTGACACTAATTATGGTGGGAATTAAGAAAATTAGCTTCTCTGTGTTTTTCATGATTGGTTTCTAGTTTAGGAGTTTGTTGCTTCTTGGGTTTGGGTGGTGTTTTTTTTTT
>WBMY01006445.1:515005-578363 GCA_013397315.1 Donacobius atricapilla | reverse complement strand
CCCAAAACAACAAAAAAAACCCCCAGCTAAATTTGGAGGGAGGATGACATTAATTTCTAGCCTTTGTAGACAGCACTGCCCAAATTCAGCAGCGCTGTGTTTACAAAGAGGCAAAGTTCCCTGACTGCATTCTGCTGATTTTAGAGGAAGTGCAAGATATGGTTTTGCTCCTACTTCAGCTCCTGAAATTTTAACTCTGTAATTAGTTCCCTTCATTTGCAAAGAGAAATGTAAGCCCATGTGAGTGGTCAGAGCTGAAAATCATGGAAATAACAGACAGTACCTGATATGTTTGAAACCAAGTTGCATTTTTTCCCCAGGCTACTCATACAAGCAGCTAACAATTTCACTTCAGTCACATTGGAGTGCTGTGTAGTCATTTTTTGAAACAAAGTATGCTTTCATTTTCTTTCTCCAGAGTATCTTGTTGGCTGATTTTCCCTATGATTTTGAGGGTGTTTCATGTAATTACTGGATCTAGACATAGGTTGTTTGAAATAAGCAAATAAATATTGATCTCTACAAGCAGTAGAGGCTTTTTGAAACCTGTTCAACTTTGCCAGTACTTCAGCTCATTTTCCAATTTAGTCAATTCAGTAGAATGAGGAAGACTATTATCTTCTGACTTTTACTAATAACTGAGCCAATTCAAGTACTCCTACAGGCTTGGTAATTCCTTAATGTTTAATAATTTGAGGTTAAATCTACTTCACAATCATTTTAAAAGATGCCTGTGAAGGTACACTAGGCAGTTACGTTTTCTGTGTTTACTTTCTGATTCTTAATTATTTTTGTCACAGGGGCTTTTATGTATTTCCTTGTGCAAACATTTGAAAGAAAACATATTTATGAATATTTATGTCAAGGATACATATTTATGTCAAAGAATTAACAGTCATTATATAATTTCAACTCAGAATCAGGGGTTAGTTCAAGACTGAATTCCTTAGCAGCAGGTGGTTTTTAGTTTTGATATTAGCTCCAAATCTGACCCCATGGGTATCTAGATGGTGACAGTGAAAATCATGAAAGATGATCTACACGTCCTCATGAAGCGAGGCGTACTGACTGTTGTGGTAATTCCTCATGCAGACAGCTTACTGAATTAAACCTGTGTTCTTTAGTGCCACAAGTGCTGAAATGTGATTTATAGAGCAAAGTCCAGTTACATTTGTTAGGATAGAAATAAGAAAGAAAAAAGTCAGGGCTTTTCTCAGCTGGGTCATCACTGATATGTTGATCCTTGGGTTAAACTGTCTGGTTGCTCCAAATGTTAGTTGCTGTATGTGAAAAAATCACAATTATTCATCTAAATGCTTTTTCAGCTCCTTAATAAATTAATAGAGAAATTTGCACGACAGCACCAGTAATTCCTCTAAAGAACAAACAACAAAAATGACCAACAGAAAAACTTCACCCTAATATTAATTAGTGAAAACACAGAACTTTTAACATCCACAATTTTTCCATGTAGCAAATTTGGCCAATGAATGAACCTTAGCAGACACCTTAGGCAAACCCTTAGCCAAACATGACCAAATCCACATTTTGTTACAGGTCCTTACTCTATTGGCTGTTGCTCCTTCCAGAATAAGGAGGGCCTGAGCTGGGCCAGTTCAAGGAGATCCAGTGCCAGATGGGATATTTTAGGCTAAGAGTTTGGGGTTGTGGGGGAAAGCAGAGTTTATTACATCTTTAGAAACTTGTATCAGAACTAGACTAGAAAGGTCATGTCTCCAGATGAGAAAATACAACCAACTCCTTTAAAGTATCTGTCTGCAGCAAAGAGACTATAGAAAAAAAGTAGTTTGAGTGTGCTGTATTGTGGGCTAGATATTTCTGAGCCTGAGAGAATTTTAGCTTGCTAACTATTGCTAGCTCCTTTCCCAAGGGAAAGTTGTCAACAGTTTCCTTTTTTGAAACATATCTCTCCATTTCTCAAAACAGGTTAAGTAAACAGTGTTCCCTTTCCCATAACAACTGTCCCCAGGTGTTGTTTCCTATTGCTTAACCAACAGAGAGAAGTGTCAATCCCATGGACCAATAATAGACCTTTTTAGCGCAGCATGTTATAAAAGAAACTGTTGGAATTGTAAATAAAGCCTTCTTTCTCTTCTGACAACTATATAGAGTCCATCTATTTTTGTGACCTACCGTGACACTGTATTGCTATTCTTAGTCATTACCGCTTTTCTTGGTTTATGGCTTAGGATAATGAAGATTACTTTTCTTTTGTAGAGACACTGTGAAACAAAGCTGTCATTACAAATAATGGTGAGTATCATGATAATATATCATCCAAGTCTTTCAATACACTTCAAATCGCCAACTGCAACAATAACTACATTAACCATTAAAAGACCGTCTTTCCTATTTTATTTTGTAATTGTCTACAAAAAAGCAGACTGCATAATCTCAGGTATTTAGAACCACAAAATGGTTTGGGTTGGAAGGGACCTTAAAGATCATCTACTTCTAACCCCCCTGCTGTGGGCGGGGACTTCCATTAGACCAGGTTGCTAAGAGCCCCATCCAAACTGGCCTTGAACACTTGCAGAGATGCAGCATCCACAGCTTCTCTGGGCAACCTGTTCCAGTGCCTCACCACCTTAACAGGGAATAATTTATTTCTATTATCTAATATAAATCTGCTCTCTTTCAATTAAAAGTCATTCCCCATTGCCATCTCACTACGTTCCCTCATGAAAAGCCTATCTCCAGCTTTCTTGTAGACCACCCTTAGTTACTGGAAGGTGGCCTGAAGCCTCCCTTTCTCTTCCCCAGGCTAAACAACCCCAGCTCTCTCAGCCTGTCTTCATAGGAGAGGTGCTCCATCCCTCTGATCATCTTAGTGGCCCTCTGGACTTGCTCCAACAGGTCCATATCCTTTTTATATCGGAGACCCCAGAGGTTTCACAGCACTCTCTGTGAGTTCCATCATTACGTTGGCCATTGGGCTCAGTGTCAGGGAATGAGGTACCTCAAGAGAATTGTTTTCTCTGTGGTTTCTTTCCTACTGTGTGGCAGAAATTCCATATACTTTAGATACCCCTGTCTGGAGACAAATTTCCGTTCTTCATTGCTCAGCCAAACAAGTGAGTTAACCTGCACACTTTTAGCATGTGTTCTTTTAACAAGGAGTGCTATCTATTACTTGTTTTCTTCTTCTCCTTAAAAAAAGAGAGAAAAAATGAGCAATTACATAGCCTAACTTTGGATAAATAAAGTTATTTTAATGCTTAAATTATCCTTGCAACTAAAGGTTCTAAATATGAATTAAGAATTTTTGCTGCATATTAGCCCCAAAAAGTCTCCTACAAGTCACATAGGTGGCCTGGTATTTTCCTCTGCTTCCCAAAGAGGAGAAAATCATCAGCTTAAAAACAATTCTCTTCTTGATGCAGCACTGTATGCTCCTAACTGACAAATGCAACATTTCCTATTCTGTTGCCAGTGTCAGTCTGAATATTCCTGTTTTGAGTCTCAGAACAGAAAGCCCAGTGGTTCCCTCCTTTTCCCTGCCTTTTTGTCTCAGCTGAGCAGTCTAATGGCACTTTGCAGTTACTTGTTGGTGACTGTCATCTGTTAATGCTGGTTGTTTTGTTGCAATACTGCAGCTCCTGTCCCTAGGTAGTGAAAAATTGTAGTTTTGTGAAATACTTGTTGGAGTGCTGAAAGGAATTCAGCGCTATGATAGAGTTAATTCATCATTATCTATCTTCATTTGTTCCCCACTTGACTGAACAGTGCAGTATGAGACATGTTCTTTCTTGATTCTAGCAATTATGCTGTTCCCATTACCTTCCTCCATTACCAGCTATTGAAGGTGTAAGTACAGATATGAAAAAAAAGATTTCTTGAAAGCTTCTTTTAATGGTAAAAATTATGAAAGGTGGGAAAAGAGAGTTTTATGGATGACTCTAATCATTCTACTATCATTTGCATTGGAAAGCTGCTATTATGGACATCAGAGTACACTGAGTAGTCAGTACATAATAAATCTAATTACCAGGCTTTTTGGGGTTTTTTTTAAAGAACAATAAGAAATATGAAACTGATTCTGCAGGAATTACTGTACTTTACAACATAAAGTCTGAGACATTAAAAATTAAGAAAGTAAGCTATCTGGGGTTGGGGGGGAGGATGGAAGAGGGGGAGAGGGTGTTTGAAAGCCTTTATTTCTAAGAGTAAGTGATTTAATAATTTTTTTTTCCATAGAAAATAAATTACTAGTGACAGGGAAACTCATAAAGCTTAGAAATTTAATGTGAAACACATACAGTGCTTTCAAGCAATTTAACCACGTCAGAGAAACCTTATAAATGTAGAGATTAGGGACTAGAATTTTCCGTTAGCTCATAAAATATCCTTTTGTTTTGAATAGAGAAAAAGTAAAACAATTGGTATATGGTGATGCACTTCAAAGCTATCTCTTCTGTCATTTTAACAAAAACTGAAGATCCAGATATTAATGTTCTTATCACAACAGCATTTGTGGTAATCAGGAGTACTTTCTTTATAGATTAAAAAGCACATACATTTAAAATGCAATAAAAGTGTTTTCAGAATTAGAGCTAAGAAGTGGAACCATCTCTTAAACTGATACGTCTATTTAGCAATGTAGTGCACATCATCTTAAATGACAGTAGGTACTGGAGGATCTTGAACAAGTCTCTCCACAAACTGATTCACAGAAGTTGAGCCATGCAATATACTTCCTCACCTCTTGTAGCTCCATGCTGATTGTCCACTCTTGGTATTTCAGGGTGCTACGTAGACATTCTGTGCATCTCTCAAATGGAGGGTTTTAACATCGTGGTTTGATACTGGTTTGGGCAGGGGAGAGGGAATAAAAAATTAACAAAGGGCTCATGAGTTGAGATAAGGACTGGGAGAAAACACTCTAAGGGCAAAACAGGTTCAAATTTAAAGGTATAGAGTAAATTTATTATTAGCAGAATCAGAGTCACATAATGAGAAATAGAATAAGGCTTTAAAACACCTTTTTCCCCCCAGTCCCTCCCTCCTTCCCACCGACAGCACAGGGAGACAGGATGTGGGTGTTTTGGTCAGTCCATCACTCTAGATCTTTTTCTATTTGCTCAGGGAGAGGAGTTTTTTTTTCTGCTATGCTTAGGGGTCCCTTCCACAGGCAGTCATCCCAAAACTGTTGTGGCGTGGGTCACTCAACCATGGTGTGTAGTCTTCTAAGAATAGGCTGCTCTAGCTTAGAAGCAAGGGCCCTCTATCTCTGGAAGCAGAGGCCCTCTCTCTTTATTCAGGTCTCCCACTAGATCACAGCTTTCTCTGGCATCCACCCACTCTGGTATGAGCACATTTGCCGTGGGCTGTGAGTGGAACTCCGCATCCCCATGGAGTTGATGCATTACAGGGGAACAGTTTGTTTCACCATGATCCTCACTATGGCTTGCAGAGGAATCTTGGCTCTAATGCTTGGAGCACCTCCTCCCCCTCTTTCTTTTTCACTGACCTTGGTACTGCCATGTTGTTTTCTATCGCATGTCCTCACTTCCTCCTCTTCTGTGAAAGAAAGATGCTGCTTGTAGGTACCATTGTCAACAAGTTCCACTAATTCAAAGATTCCTTCAGGATCCCGTAGTGCTGAGAGGTTGATCTTGTCTAGGTTCTGCGTTGGAGAATCACTCATCATGCTTTCACTGCTGCCCAGGCAGCCTCACTGCCATCACTTGGTCAGTAGCAGCTGATGCAGCACTGGTGTTATTTGCCGCCTTTCTTCTTCATGCAGGGCATCAGGAGGGGGAAGCAGCCACTACCCCGCCCTCTGCCCACAGCACATCTGGCTAGGGGCGTCCCGGCAGGCAAGGCTCACCGCGGGCCGCGCCAGGATGGCAGCGGCTGCAGCAGTGCATCACCATGGACTGCGCTGGGATGGCCCAGCAGTGCTGCCTCGCCACCCCTGGAGAAAGAATGCACCTGCACTTTGATTGTCCTCTTAACTGCATCATCACAGAGGTGTTACCTAGCTCTCTAACTGGACCAGCAGCATGTTCATCCTCAGAGACAACAGAGACCGGCTCCGTCGGACATGGTGGAAGCTCATAGCAACCTCCCACAGAAGCCACACCACAGGCCTCCCCCACTTCCAAAAACCATTTGTACCAAGTCAACTCAGTCCAGATACTCAGCTTTGAAATACTTGAACTAGGAAAGAAGACTGCTAAAATGTATGGAAATTAGAACCTATATTGAAAAATAAGCAAATGAATATTAGTGAAGCTAAGCTATGTTTCTTCATTGAAATATGTAAGGCCAGATGTAACCTTGTGAGTTTTTATTCCAGCATAATTTTTCAACATTCTTTGAAGAATGTTTGGTAAATTCTGAATAGGTTTTAAATTAAGTTTCTTTACCTGTTATAATTAAGCTAAGGACAAAACTCATTTTTATTTCCTTCAAAAAACAAGCAAAATCCTTCTGTTTTCTTATGAATCCAGTTCCTTAGCAACAAGGAATACTTGCATACACAGGGCATTTTGACTCTGTTTTAACAAAAGGATTTATTTCAATTGGGAATTTTTCAAAACCATGTCAATTTTCCATTGCATGAGGTAGCTAAAATTTAAAACTCGTGTTCTGAATCTTCTTTTTTATATTTTTAAATGCTTTGGCTTATTAATCTACAGTTTCTTCATATGGTTTTTTAAATACAAATTGCTCGCCTCTGTGTTAGTGTCCAATGATAATACAAAATTTTTTTCCTAAATGAAATTTGACTTCATCTTTTGACTAAACCTTATGGAAAGAATGCTCCTACTCATGGAAATACTATGGGCTACTGAGCAATCTCTGGACTAGTTTCAAAATAAGAATGTTGAAAAACATAATCTGTTCCAACCTTACCATCCCTCTGAGTTTTGAAGAAAATATTAGAAAACATATCTTCTTTTTCCATTCAGAAAACAAGAGGTGGGGGTGGTTATTATTTTTCTTAATACAAAGTATTCTTAATATGCTGTATTCATTAGAAACAGTGTATTAGATCCTGTTAAAATAATCAGGGAAGCTTACAAGAAAAGTGTTACATGCTGGCCACTAGATGGTGTGTAAATTTATTTCATTAAAAATAGATAATTGGAAGTATAGTGTTTAATGGTAAGGTTGTATGTAGAAAGAATCAATGGAATGCAATGAACATTAAACTTCTATGTTGTTATTTTCAAACAACGCTCAAAAAATATATATAGCTTAAAACACGGTGTTTTTTTCATAGCTAGAACATGCTGTACTCCTGGGGAGGCACAGAGAATATTCCCAGTGGATTACCACCTACACTTTATAGTCAGCTCAGTGTTTTGAGTAGCTAAACCATTGCCAGCAAGAGAGTCTCAGGAATAAATATCTTCCCTTTTAAGACAATGAAGTTTTTTATGAGAACTTTTATCAGAATTGTTGTATGTGATGATGATTTCCCTGGGGAAGAAGAAAACCTTGGAATAATTCCCTGGGAAACCTCGTTCAAAGTGCAGTAAGCAAGAAGCTTATTCACATGTTCCCTCAGTTCAAGCATGCAAATTTTTGCTAGAAGGTTCCTCGTTCTTTGTGTTACCATAGGTTGATTTTTGGTGCAGGAATTTTAATATTCCTAATGGTTCTCCCCTATTGAACCCTTCCCTCAGACCCCACCTTAACTCCCCTCCCACACTGGGATGCATAAATACTCATATCTGACCCTGGCCTCATGCTTTTTGGCCCCTTGCTACTGCCTTGTTCCAGTCCTCTTATACAATGGATGCCTTCTTGTTTGTTGTTTTCATATTATTAAAATTCCTTTTCGGATGACTGGATCAAGGCTGCCTCTCTCTACCAAGCTGCCATTAGGGCAGAGTCCCAAGGAAACTTAAAAGGGCCTGATCCTCCAGGCTCAGACTCTTAGAAGCTTCAATTGTAATAAGAGTCTTACTGATTTTTAAGAATTTCCTGCCCAACAAATAATTAGGAAAGAACACAGCATTTATAGCAGCATAGATATTGTAGGTTCTCTTAGCAATAGAGAGAAATCCATTTATAGTAAAACAAAAAATATGCATAAAGATATATTACAAGACAGGAAAGTTTTCTTTCCCCCTTTATCCCCACTTCCAGTGGTAAAAAAACAAACAAAAACCCCAAAATCTGAAATGAGGGATGGTTGGTGGGGTGAGAAGGCGGCTACATGCAGTAATGTTAATGCCAGAATTCAGCATGAATTTTTGAGCTTAGGTCAGTTCTCTGGGCTTGAAAACAGGAATTGGTTTGTCCTTTAGAAACCAAAAGTAAAAGAAACACAAGCAGAAACACATGTGAATCAAAGGCTGAGTTCATGTAGCAAGCCATCAACATTTGCTTTAGACAGTCAAGCCAGACCATCAATCATGAAAACTAGGACTCAAGGAAGCATTTTAGAAGCACCTTTGCTTCTAATGTGAAACAATTTTCTCACCATACTTGTTCGTGGAGCAAAACTTGTTCTGAATTATTATTAGAATCTAGCCTTGTAGTGTGTAATTGTCTTTTTCCGTGTTTACAATACAATTATTTCTGTTATCTCAGTGGAGATATAAATATTTTTCGGGTCAACATGTGATGCCTGGTCCACTATTCTAAGACTATTTTTTAAAATATATTTCTGAACACTTAAAAATCAAACCCTGAGACTATGGAATACTAGAAAATTAGTCTTAAAGCACACATCAAAGCTCAAAATTGCACTCAGTATTTCAGAAATCTTTTAAAAATTTAACCTTGTTACCTAACAAGTGTAAGTATTGGGTTTTCAGAGGATGAAGAGAGGCTATAATCAGACTAAAGTTAATAATTTTATTGCTGCTTTATAAGCATCTCATTTTGTTTTACTTCTAAAGTTAAACCCTAATTCGATAACATGTGCATATATTTTTCTTCTTATCAATATGTATTTCCAAAACATTGTCCAGAATAGAAGCACAAATCCCTGGAAAGTTGGTACGTGATGATTGTTGAACTCTTAGTTTCCCAGTATGAAATTTGTTTCTTCAATGGTAGTGCTTCGCATACAGGGACTCTCAGGGCAGTGTTGACCACAAAGCCCTAGTTTAGGCCCAGGTCTTCATGTGTGTGTTATTCTGTGGAATAATAAACCCAAGAAACAGACCATGAATGCAGTGCTGATGTCTATACAATAAATTGGACTCATCATTCATATACACTTTGCTTTTCATTGTTACTCTGCCAAATAATCTATTCCTGTTTGTAAACATAGAAATAATCAATGAACACATCCTTGAACAATAAATTTAATTCCCTTTTGTCCATTCCTAGAAATGCAGCGTTTGACTTTCACCGCTTGTCAACAAATATGTGTCTTGTGTTACACAGTGAAGCAGACCCATCCAAAGACAAGCTTTAATGTCCATGATATCATGGCTCTAAATAGTTATAAATGCAGAAAGTAGACAATGCAAAAGAGAAATAGTCTAATTTTAATGGATCGTGCAACAACTTCATGTCTAGGGATTCTGAAGAGATTAAGTACTTTGCAGCAATGCTTTGTGCAGTAGACTCCTTGTTGACTATTGTTAGAGAATGGTGACATTTTATTTTTATTTTTATTTTTAGGCCTTTTTTTTTTTACATTATTTCTAGTTCATTTTTCATTAACTTGTTTAGATGCGCTGATCTCTCCCTATGCAGAAAAGGGAGGAAAAGTGAATCTGTTATACAAAAAAGTAATGCTTAAAAGTAGAATAATGCCTCAAATGCTAAATTCCAAAAGAAATGCTGTTGTATATGAAGTTTTTATTGGAATTCACTTAGAATGACCTGAATAATTTATTGTTGCCTTTCTGCTTGTCAGCAATGCATTCTGGTACACCCAGAATAAAACCTTAATGTCCTTGCTGGAAATAGTAGTAGGAGTAAAAGCATCTCTCTCATATTAAATATATAGTACGTTATAAAAACCTGAGAGTTTCAGAAGGGTGGTTATGAATTATAAGTTATGAAATGCAGACAGTGGATGACAAATGAAAATCAATGGTAAACTCTACAGCAAATAGGGATAAGGACAAGAATAAACATTTTAGTATCTCTAGGCAAAAAAGGGCTTAGCTTTGATTTAGATAGGTAGCAAAGAGAGAGCAATGATTCAGAAAACAGATTTGTTATAATAAATACTAATTTAGTGCTTACAGAAACACTCTCAATGTTGTTTTTACATCTCTAAATTGAGTGTACCTTCTAGTTCAAAATTATTGCGAGTAGATATCAAAGAACAAAGACTCACAATATGTATTCAAGGCATTTAAATAAAGGACCTAAATGCAAAAGGAAGAGTTATTTGGATTCCAGAATACTGAGGTGCAAAACACTGTGATGGAGGGGACGTGGGGGGTGTGAATTTCTGTGCAGCTGCCACTCTGTGTCCATTGCCAGCCACATTCCCTGTTGATGGGCTGGTTTTTGGCCTTGATTCTGATCCCTCCAGTCATCATACCTATGCATAGGTATGGCCACATGAGCAACATAACAGCAACAGACTGGTAATGAACATAGATTGCAGCCAAGAGAGAGTCTGCAGCACACGCATGGCACCCACCGAGTGCCTTTCGGCTCTGCAGTGTTTACCCAGAATCCTGATCAGTGTGCTTCTCATCTTTCTGATTTCCCTTCATTCTTCAGGGAGCTCAAGACCAAGTTCTGGACCCAACAGTGGAAGCAAAAGTTGGGAAAGATGCTGTGTGGTTTATTTCCCACCAGAGCTCAGGTCTTCAGTTTTTTATTTTGCTACAAAAATAAAACAATACAACATAATTATATAGCTTGTCTGTAGCTTTTTTTTTCTTTTTTTCTGAGAAACCAGTTCCATCAAAATACATATTATTGATTTTTGTGTTTTGTTAAATAGAGATTGTCTTTGACAATAGATAGCTATTAACAGGTTAGAAAAAACAGCAAGAGATATTCCACAACCTTCATCTCTCACTGGCAAGCAAAACTAGCATCAAGTGGCATCTCAAGATATGGTGGAAAGACTAAAAAAAATTAAAATTATAGCCATTATGCAGTGTCATTTGGTTACATATGCCTCAAAATCATAAAAGCCAACAAATTCAGTAACAACAAAATCCACTAAACTTTTAAAACATCAGAAGATGACTTCAGTTGTGATCACCTCCAGCATTCACTTTAATTCTGTTCTGGTACAGTCTGTGTAGTTGCCAAGATCTGACTTGACAGGCACTTGTGGGCAAAATAAATTTTCAAGAGTATTCAACGACAAAAACATCTTACAGCTTTTTTGTCAAATGTTACAGGTAGCAGATAAGAAAATACTTTTACTATCATAACATCTTATAGCATGAAGTTAATGCTCTACTTTAAATTACCATTTTTTCTTCAACTATGGGAAAAAAAACTTGATAAACATGTTTGAAGTACCTTCCAAATAAAAGATATATGGTAAAGGAGTTATAATAGAATTCAATCCTGAAAAATAAAGTTAATTAAATATTAATAAACCATTTACGATATTTCAATTTTGTTAAAAAAAACCCCAAAAAACAAAAAATGCCATAGTTGAATATATAGAATTTATTAGAGGCTTACAAAGGTGCAATTTGCATAGATTTGGTGGGGATTTTTTATTGCTTCAGAGTCAAAATACATCAGGAAATAAGTAATCTCCACCTTAGAGAATGGAGGGAGTTTTAAATCCATGGAATTGCATAGAGCTATAATATTTTTGTTCTGAATTACTGTGCACATGAAATGAAAAGGGCAATCATATTCGAGAGCAATATTAGAGCCCACAGATAAAATACTTAAAAGAAAATTTTTACTTTTTGAGGGCATTCATAGCAAAAAGAATAGAAATTTCATAACAGTGGACTTCTGTGAAATTTACAAAAAAAGAGAGTGGTGTTCTTCATATCTATCAAAGCCATGAGGAAGGGTAACAGTGTAATTTCATGGAAAAATGAGAAAACACATTTTCAGGAGCAAAGCTTAGCTGACAATGTTGCACTCTGTGATTGAAACCATCCCTGCTTACACAAGGAATCATTCAGGGTCTGGCAGACAGTAAAGAGAAAAGTTGTTGGTTTTTTCATTACTAAAAGCATTTTATATTTAATCTTCTTTCCCCCAAAGCAGCTGCAAAACATGGAGAAATGCTGTAAGAAGCAATTTTACCTCTCTGGAGAGCAAGATGTGCATTGACAGTGAGAGTAAGTTCTATGTCAAGCAACAAATAAGGAAAGCATTACACTTTTTTGAGTTTAAAAAGTTTAGATAGGAGTGCTGTGGTTGGCACTGACATACACAATGTCTATACTTGGTATCCTGTCTGTTCGCCTTTCTGACACACCTGCTTGTCCATGGGAAGCTGTAAATGAATTCCTTGATTTTCTTTGCTTGTGTGTGCAGCTTTTGCTCACTCTGTTAAACTGACTTTATCTCAATCCATGAGTTTTCCAGTTTTTATCTTTCTAATTCTCCCCCTAATCCTACTGGTGGGGGAGTGAGCAAGCCACTGGTGCTTGATTGCTGGCTAGGGTTAAACCATGACAATCTGACATGATAAGAGAAGAATTTTACAAAAATTAATAATCAAAGTTATTTCAAATTAAAAATCTTTAGTCAATCAAACACCAGTTATTTTGCCACTGACCTTGAATTTCAAATAAGTATTTTTGACCACTATCCCATTACTTCAATATAAGTGTGAACGTAGTGTCGGAATAGTGAGGAGAAATATGTGTTAGTATTTTTTTTTCCAGCAAGGTATTCAGTGGATTTTCCTAATGTAATTGCAATCCATCTAGCCTGTGTTGTGCCTTCTGTTTACTTAAGGTAACTGTTTCTTTCCATTATTTGGAAAGTAATCTGAAATCACTCAGTTTCTGAGCTGGTTGTTTTGATATCTGTTTTGGTTTAAGAACTTGGCTACTTTCAGTTGTCTTCCTCTCATATGTGCCGTGTTATACCCCTAGAGCAGAGACATCCAAACTGACTTTGTCTCTGTAATTTTAGCTTAGCGTATTAATGTAAACGTGATTTTTAATACAGTTGAAATAAATACCCTGATCTGTGAACTTCAGCAGCTAAGGCTGATTGGAATTCTGCTCTGAAACCATAAATTATTCAGAATGTGATGAATGATTTCTGAAATATCTGGGTGACCAAGTGAGAATGCCAGTGGTTGATTACATTCTGTAGGCACAATATTATGGGTGTTGGAAACCCTTACATGTTCAGATATAAAATAGAAATATTTTCATTAGATTTTCATTCAGTAGATTCATTCTGTGAATCTTATTACTTTACTTTCAATTACCTGCAGCATATAATAGTCTGCTTTGAGAGCTGACAAATAGATCTGTTTGGAATGGAAATGTTTTCTGGTAATGTTTCCTTAGTGCCCTTTACATGCAACCATTAATCATCTCTCTGAATTGCTCTTTTGGTAATAAAAGAAATTTTGCTGTACACACACTGATTTCATTTCTATGCCTTAAATAGCTTTTGTTTTTCTTTTCTGAATGTTGCTTAAAAAATACTGAAAAACTATGTGATCGCTGTATTTCTCATATGTCTGCATGCTGAATTCTCAGGAGCGTTTACTGTCTTGGGTTATAGAAGAATCTATTGGCAAAAAATAATGCATTTACTCAAGACATAAACCTTGCTGCCTGTGAAAATCTCTCATTCTGTGTGTCATGGATTCTCTTTGTGTTTAATTGGTAAATCATCAATGAGAAGTCTATTTCTATGGGAAGAGACCTAGTACTCCTTGTCAAAACGCTTTTCCAACTAGTTACTTAAAATACCACCTTCCTGCTATTCTTTAACAGTGCTCTGGCCTCATTGTATGAGTGGACAGAAACGAAAGATTTCTGTTGGATGCTTAGGAGTCAACCAAAACACCATTTTAAAATGAAAGTATAAATACTAACTGGAAAAGTACCCTAGTTTGTTTAATGTTACATCACATTAATGTTAAAGAGCTACTGTTTTATAAACCGCCAGGGTATGAAGTTTGTACCTTGAATTTACAAAGTAAAAGCCTAATGGTATCAAATTTAAAGAAAGAGGAAATCTTCTCTGTAATGAAAAATATGGTCCTTTACATAAATTCACTGTCCTTTCTTAAAACCCACTGTAGTTTTTGAAGGCGTGGATTTTCAGTGAAGTACTTCCTGTGTAGTCTTTACTTCTAGAAATAATTCTATTCAGAACTTTCATTCATCATTTTAACACTTTACATTAAAATTCATTGACGTTTTGGAGATGTGAGGGAAGACTAATGTGCTGCTAACTTCTTGCTTCCATGCTTTAGGATCAAATATATATTTCTATTCTTTCTGGTAGCTCTTGTTACTTCTAAAAGTTTTTTAAGTTTTACATAATTTTTCTACTATAGACACATTATTTTAAAGCATAAAAAATAGTATATGTTCAATATTTATGTTTATATCAAGAGTGGACTTACTTGTTGAACTACAGAATTAGTACACAAGTAGTTGTTTTCCTCTTCCAGCACAGACAATTCCTGCAGACAGCCATGTTAACTGCACTCTAAATAGAAGGTGAAATAGTAGATAAATGACTTTTAATTTTTCTTCTTCCACTTTTTGTTCTTCTTTCCAGTTGGTTTTAATTGCAGACAGAAAAAAAAATATTATGGAACTATATATGCTTAAGTTTTAATTGCCATTTTCTTTTAACTATTGCAGATTCTATTAGGAATAAAAAAAAAGAGAATATATAAATAGATTTCATTCAAGTTGCAAGAAGGCATAGGGTTGGTAATACTTGTTTTAGGTTGAAGGAGAAACTAAACTTTGTTTTAACTGAGAAAAAAAGAACTATATTGATGCTACTTAAAACAGAGAAAGCCTTAGTTCTCACGGGGTCCTGAATTCCCAGATTAATTGTACTCTTTTTCCCTAGATACCTTCTATCATAAATATGGATTGGACCACCATGTACCAGATTTCATTCATTCATTACAGGTGAACTGCATCCTTAGGGGGCAGGGGCTGCGATTATTCAGTGCTAAGAAGGAATAAAAATGTGCGTGACTCACCTCCCCCTCTTTCTTTCCAAGGGTGTACAGGTGCATTTAGAGTTTTTTCTGATTCAGTCCAGTGCTCCACCGCTTTCTTTATGTCTCTCTCTTGGTCAGATGGAGTCAGTACTACCTGTACTATCCCTAAATGAGTCTGCACACCCTTTTATAACATACTGCCACCTGGTTTGTTGGTTTGTTTGGGTTTTTCTTTCATCAGAAACCAAATGAAGTTTGTACCAAGCCTGCACCAAGCCTGAAATATTTTTGTGTGCATAATTTCCTTCATGCCAATGTTTTTTCCTCTTTGTGTGATAATAATCTGCCTAGACTGTGTTTGCAGTAAGCACTCTGCCTAACTCCATGTCAGGCAGTTGTCAGACATGTTGTGCTATTTTTTGTGTGTAATTAAGTGGGGATCATTCTTCTGGAAACAATAGAATACAGCATACAAACATGTGGGAAGTATACCCTCTTACATACAGATTGAAAATTCAACTTTTACTTTAGGTTTTCATGTTCAGATAGTGGGGATGATACGAATATTTCATGTTCTCATTTGGTTAGTAAGTTAAAATTCCTCTGTTGGAACATATTCCAGCTGTTTTAAAGAAAAAAAGGGGTTTTTTTTCTCTTGCATCTTTCATAACAATAATGATGGAGTATTTATTTCTAGATTTACTACATCCTATTTACTGAATTTCATTTTTATATGATGTTCCTAGAAAAATGAAGATGATGACATAAATCTACTGTTCAAAATGTAGTGGTATCCATCCCAGACAGTACCAATTTGTTTAAATTAAATAATCTTTGCCAGTTCATGGTGACAAACAGTGGCTGATCCCTGCGCTCAAAAGTCTTTGTGGAAATGTAAGGAGAAAATATTTCCTGAGGTTTGCCACACATACTCCGGTCGTGCATGTGTACCTTGCAGCATTCCTGCCCTCATCTGCAGGTGTTGATGCAGACTTTCACAATGACCAAAGTAGGTCTCCAGTTCAAGTTATTTGTAGAGATAATTTATATGGCCAGCCAAGAAGACATAAGTGTTGGTTATTAGAGCAAGGGGAAAAAACCTCAGACCCTGACTGTAAAGCTTTTAATGAAGAGCTGGTTTTAGCCTCTAGATGACACTGTGCACCTAACACTGTACCCAGTCTCTAAGCCTGAAAAACTGGTCCATCTACCACTTCCCTTCTCATTGTAATCAAGAGCAGTTATTGTCTGTTTTTGAACAAGCATTCACAACCCTGCAAGAAGTAAATGGAAGCCTTCTGTTATTCAAAACAATTACAAAACCCCCCACATCTGAAATGTAAAAGCCACTACTGCTATCATCATGAATGCTTATTTTGCTTTATCACCAAACTTGGGATTGATGCAGTAATTCCTGCTTCATTTGACATTTCCTCACAATGCCTGGGATGCTGTGAGGCTGGAATGAAGGTTCTCCAGCATCCCTCTTCTTGAATGCATATTTACACTCTGGCTTTAAAAAATTATCTTTGAGCCAAAAGCTGGCATTTAGGAGCAAAGCATATGTGTAAATATTCAAAACTTGTATTGAAAACAGATGGCTTGGGGAGGATTTTACTTTCATGTTTAGTTAATTTGTTTTTCCTAAGTTATTGGCTGAGTCAAAAGTTAAAAAAAAAAAAAAAAAAGAAAAAAAAAAGAATACATTCAAACTGACCAACCAAAAGAATTTAATGTGATTTTTTTTTGTGGAATTTTTCTAGTTCACATTAATTGCTGGTTTTTCCTACTGCACTGAGAGGCAGTCCCATGCATCACTAGGACTGCTGTTTTTACTTATCTTGTCAGTTATGTCCAGCAGAGATGGATTGCCGGAGGCAGCATTTAGGACAATCATTAAAGTGCGGTACAAATGGGATCACATTTCAATGATATCACAAGCAGAGATGCAAGTGGTAATCCTCACTGACACCTATGAAGAGCAATAAATGGAAGAGTGATAACTCAAAACCTGAAAAAAAAAATCCTTGTGGAGTAGTATGTAAGATAGATTTGGCTCATGTAGAGTAATGTTACAGCATCAATTTTGGGGAAGTGGCTGTCAGTTTTCTAAGAAAATTGAAGCTTAAGTACTGATTTGCTGCAAGTTACATCAGCTGTAGTTTTATCAGGGGAATTAACATGTCTTACATCTCTCCCCCTCTTTAAGGTCCTGGATATATGATGATATGGAAACACCATGCAGTTGCAGTCAACCCAGACAGAGTTTGTCCATATCCAGAAGGCAGGGGATAAAAAACTTCAGAGCTGACGTAACTTTTGTGAGGGAGAATGTACACTGGGAGCTAGTTTAGTCGGGGGACACTAGTTGGGAAATAGGAATCTAAGCATCTTGCCAGAACACCTTTAGGCTTCCCTAGGTCTGCATGGGAAGGGGTTCATAGTACCTGGCTTGGATCTATTTTCAAATGTAATACCTTTCATTTTTTTGCATTAGTGGAACGTAGCAGTTTCTCCCTGAGTGGGAAGAGATAAGGGAGGAATTGAGCTTTTATTCTATTGTAATGAATACAGTATGTATATGGCTCTGATAAGGATTTTAGTTAGTTTGTATGAAATCCCTCCTCACAACTTGAGGTGTAGGTTTACTGCTTATTTATCTTCTTGGATAAGAGCTGCAGGTTTTTAATTAAAGAGGAAATACAGTGAGGTTTGTTTTTTTTTTCATTAAATGCTGTATAAAACTCTTTTATTTTTCTCTTTTTCCTTTCATACATATTACTATTTAGTTGGTATTTTTATTTCAAATGACCCTAGCTTAAATATGAAGAGATTTTTATTTTTTACGTACTGGTAACAATAGGTAGAGGCAAGAGGAAGGCTGTTGGAAATGATGTCTAACTTCTTCAAAATATCATATTAATAATTATTATTTGATATCTTTTTGAATGAGTGGGAAAAGACAGCAGATTTTAAATGAAATGCCTGAATACTGACTCTAGCTCAAGAGCCATTGAAAATACCATTAAATAGAGAACATAATAAAAAGGTCTTGGAGAGATTAGAAAGATGGTCTGGAAGACAACAAAATGAGATTCATCGCTTGAAAATGCGAACTGTGGGAAAATGGAGAAATCTCAGTGTAAGGCAGGAACCTTAAGAACTGTGGTGACAAATGCGATTTGTAGCTGATAAGAGGCAGTAAATTAAATACAGCCTCACAATGAGGTGGGTAGGCCTCCCTAGGAATTGCTGGCATATTTTGCAATGTCATGGTGTAGGACAGTAATAAGTCTATAGATCTCTGCTGCATTTCAAATGAGGGAAGAAATTTGAGGGCACTTAAATTCAGCACTGAATGAGAAGGGGCACAACAATACCAGTTTTTCTTACAACAAATGGTATATCCTTGTAAAAATATCTTATGACTCTTATGAAGTCCTTTTTTCCCTCTTCCCTTCCTGATCCTTTTGAGCAGTGAAAGTGGATAGGACAGCGATCTCATTGCATATAATCTTTCTCCCTGCTCATGTCATCCTTAATTTGTCACTCTTCCTTCAGTTATACTTTTAGTTTTCCTACAGAGTCTTTGGCTATCAACACTTCTAGTGCTAGCCCTGTCAGACCTGTAGAGTTCATACTTATGGCTCCTTCTTAGGATGTAATGTTTCACCTGATAGCTCAGTTCCTATTCCCTGTGGATCTGCAGCACTCAGAGTTTGAATGGTAATGCCAGTTCATGGCTGCTCTGTAAACTTGTGGTAAGAAAAGTCTCAACCCTGCAAAAGACAGGCTGGACGCTTCCAGGCTGAGGTGTGTAGCTCATATGATGCTACCCCTCAGAAGATGGGTTGGTACCCATTAGTCATTTTCTTCTACTGTGTTACTATTTCTTTAGTATTACTTCATGGATGCTCTTTCCTTATTTGTGAAACATGTTATAAATAATATCTTAACAATAATTTTGGCATTTGAATCAAAAATACTGGAATTAAATAGATCAAGAACATTTGCCTTATCTTCAAACGTAATTAATTCTTGGATTCCAAAGAAAAGGTGTTAAGAAAATAGTAGGTTTTTGTGATAAAAGAAAGTACTCCTATTTTTCTACTAATGATCCAATTTTCTGGTATTCTTATATTCTATTGACTGCATGCTGAGCCAAAAAGAGTGATTTTGTGGAGAAAAAAAAGAAAGTATTCCATGAGGCACCATGAAAAAAAATCCAACTGACCAACAAAAAGCATGGACTGTCGAATAACATAAGAAGATTCCAAATCTAATTTGTACTTCACTGGCAGAAGAAACCTGTGAAGTAGGGTTATCATCATCTTCTAATGTTTATACACTGGAAGGCAAAAAAATCACTTTTAAAAGATCTTTCATAAGTTAGCAAGATAGAGTATAAATTGTAATCAGGCATCTTGTCAATCAGGAAATAATTATGGTGAATTGGCTTGATTGAAAGCAGCATTTTTCTGCCCTACTTTTCAGTGATGAATATGAATAGAATGCTAATAATTCTAAAACATATAGGCAACAATTTCACTTTCTAGCACAGGTTATTATGTCTAAAACTAACTAGCTTGCTTCAAAGCATAGTAAAAGTTGTAGATCAGTAATCATTTAATTCCTAATGCAATATGTACATGGATATTTCTATTAGAGAGATAAGAATCAATTGGGTCAGAAGACATTACTATCATTTTTCATTATTTTCTTTATATTACAGCTGTGAATGCAGATGTACTGACACATCATCATCCTTAACTGAAGGTCAGATTCTGGACTATCAAAGGCAATTGAAGAGACTTCCACATACTCTGAGAAGGGCAAGATTTCTCTCAGTATGTTTTATTTAATCATGGCTATATGTATATATTAATAATTTAACCAATCATCCCTAAGCAGAACAATTTCTTGCTAGCACAAGTTCCTCTAACGCAGAGCTACTCTGAATGCTGCACAGACATGGTATTAAGAAGGTTTTACCACTTTACATGGAGTGCCTAATCCCTTTAAATAAATGCATTGTGCATTATGAACAAGTTCACATATTCGAAATTACCTTAATTTACATTAGGTGATTTTGATACAAAAGCATATCTGTTTATTTTGACATAAACAAAGGATGTAGGGCTAAGTTGATTTTTCCTCTCCCTATATTCATGCTATTTTAATAGAAAATGTTTATAAAAATTAATGCTATGAATGTTTTTTACACTGCATAAATAGCAGGGTAAAAAATGTGTAAACTCTATAACAAGCTAAAGAAAATGCAAACCCATCTCTCCATGTGTGATTTATCTGTTAAAATAGAAACAAAAACTTTGTGTACATGAAATCCTATGCATTGCAGTGATCTGTGACTTCACATACAATCTACAGTGTGTGATTGTGCTCTTTTTATTCCCCTTTTCTAGACTACAGTTCAGTTAATAACATTTGAAAAAAACTTCAGTTAGAAAAAATTCCAAAATAATTACATAGCTACAATATATATTTTCATTGTGATCTCTTTGAGCGTCTTGGCTTTTGCTTACGGAATAAAAGGGAAAGAAATTATCATGATATGACTGTTACTGATACCCTCTCTCTTGGGGGTTCTGGTGACTTAGAGTTATCAAAACTACTTATTGATAAGGTGCAGGCACCATATCAGCTACTAAGCTTATCAGACTTCAGCTGACTGTGCTGCATTAGCAGTTGCTCTGCGTAGCCGGGAGGGGATTAAAGCAGCCTCCTGCTCAGTGTGCACCTCTGGGCTGGCTCTAGGGATCTGAGCAGCATTCTCACATGAATGTCCAGCTCAACATCTTTGTGAAAGGTGCACCTGAGTATCTCCCCAGGGCGAGTGGGTTGATTTTGAAACTTTATAGTTTTTCTTTAATCTCAGTGAGGAAAATGGCAACCTCTCTAGGGCAGGAAAAATACTTTTTGGTATGTTTGTGTAGCCCTTAGCACACAGAGTACCTACACTCCAGTGATATTTAAAGATACTCATACTTGCTGTTATAACAAATAAAGGAAGTAGTTTTAGCCCCAAAGCTAATGGAAGCTGGTTGCTTCTTATCTCTCAGCCTCATATGGCTGTTTTCTGGTACCACATACAGGGAGAGCACTGATAGAGCTGTTACTGCTCTTGAGACATTCCTGTAATGTCTTTCCACAGTGCATCAGAAGGATGGCCTTCAGCTTCTCCTCTAGTTAAGGGTTTTCTTGCATTCTTTTGCCAAACTCGAGTGAACCTCATATCTTTTGAACCTCATTTTCTTATCTGTTTTGATTGAAATTGCTAAGAGGCTTCAGCATGGTGAGAGAGCCAGCAACATGGAAGTGTATGCACATGTGCCAAGAGAGTCAGAGTTCACAGTCTCCAAAGCTTATGTAGCAAACTTGGTTTATAAGAGAGCTAACATCACCGTACACCTTGTATTCAAGGCAGCATTTTTTTTTTTTTATTTTGTCTCAGACATTGATTTCACACTCACTGGCACGCCTGTAAGTGACTGCCAGAGAACTTCTGGCTAAAATATCTCCAGTACTTCAGAATTACTGGGTTTCATGTACTGAACTCTGTTATCTCTTACCATTTCTGCAAAGGGGTTTTTAGGTTAGAATCTCTGCAGTTATTTCAAATTTTAGGATATCAACCCAGTTGTTCATTTTCTTTTAAGAGAAAAACTGTCACTTTGATGTGTTATGAGTTTTCCACATTGAAAAGGCTTCAAAGAAAAATGTTTAGACTAGCTCTTTATTCCTGTCTTACAGCCCTTGTTAGATGTAAAAGCAAACCACAGTCTTCACGTTAACTTTGCCTCATGGGGCACAAAGAAAACTGCTGTTCATCTGACCAGTTTGAGGCTACATATAAAATACTAGTTCTTATCTTCTAACAAAAACTCTTCATTATTGGTATCTTCACAGGGTCAGACTGTGATGGAAGACACAGGGCATAAAGAAAGGAGGGATGGACAAATAGATTTTAAAAGGTAAGAAAGAAATGAAAAAAAGCAATCCTTTCTCGTTATCTTTTCTCCAGTCTCCCTTCATCTGAAGACTAGGAGAAAAATAGTACACAGATAGCTCCAAAGGGCACAAACAGTAGTTCTATTTAGTCTGTGGCATTTAGGTAAAAAGGTGAGAGATTTTAGAGAGCTTTTCAGAGGAATGGCTCCATAAGGCTCTGAGGGAATGGGTAGAATGTCTTAAAAGGTAGAATTCACAGTGAATTTTAGCTTCAGTTATTTGAAAATCCTTTGCAGGATGCTGTTACCTTCATACTAGAAAGAGGCTGGGCAAGTGAAAAAAAAACCTGAGGTAAGAGCCCTGTTGGAGGAATCCAGGAAGTTAAAGAACTGGAGACCACATTGAGTAGGTCCAACATTATGTTTTCAGTAAAGATGCCACTGTATTAGCAGGAACTTGTTCTGACTCAAAACTCCCAGAAATACAACTGTTACCATCAAAGGCTCTGGAAGCAACAACAACAATGCCATAATAACAATAATAATAATAATAATAATAATAAAGTCCAGAAGTCAAATTCTGATACCACCATTCCAAGAGGCTCAAGCAGCTGGAGGGTGAGAAAAAAATTAATCCCAAATCCCAACATGATTACAAAAGCTAGATTTTTTTTTTTCCTCAGGAGCAACAAGTAAAGCTGAGATAAGTGTGCCAGGTCAATATTCACTGGGTTTTATTGAATTACTTTGTATTCTGTAATGCATCGAAGGAATGACAACCTACTGAAACTTGAAAGCCATACACTCTCCTTTTGACTGTAAATAGCTCATGTTCACTCACAAATGCACATTGAAAGAGAAGATGGAAAGATAACCTATGGAATGGGCAGAAAAACAACTCAGAAAAGTCTCCATTCACTTTTTACTTTACATGGTTTTTACCACCAAAAAAAAAAAATCAAAAAATCTGCATTTTTTAGTACAAGTATCACTCAGGAATGCTAGTCTATATATACTTCTATCAAGAAAATAAAAATGTTGTAGCCTTCATGTATATTATTTTTCACACTTTATTTTGCACGTATAAGATTAGTCATTTTAATTGATCTTGCCTGTGTTATGGAAAAACACCACAGGATCTGAGGTTAGATTAGGGAAGACTAGGGAAGATGGTAGAAGAGGTAGCCTGAAGTTTAGTGACGACTTACCTGATTTGCAAGACTGGCTTGGAGCTCACATATAATTTAACATACAGATTCAAAACAAGAAGATTATTTTACATCAAATGCAAGTGAATGAAGGTGTACATAAAAAATAAATTGTATCCCATATATGCAGTTCATGCAGTGTATAAACTTGCAGATATATCTCTTTGTATAATATGTGAAATGTTGAGGAAATTTGAATATGTTTTTCTTTTACCCAAATCTGTAAGAAATTGGGCTGAGAAGGACTAGAATAGCTCATTTTAGGGAGGTTGTTATAATGAAATTATATGATTTAATTCTGAAATGTTGATTTTCATAATTGGCACAAAAACATCAAAGGTCAAATTACTCCAGATGAACAGACACATTGTTTTATATGATCCAAAAATGGGGTTTGCCATTTTGTATGTTTAATGATGAACAATTATAAATTTAAAGAGTTTAAGTTTTAAAGAATTTAAAAAATCTAGACTAAATGTTTATGTTAAGAAATATTAAAATGAAGCTTTCCTCCTTAACAAGCCTATGCTCCCCCCCCAAAAAAAAAAACCCTCAACACACAAACAAGCAACAATAACAAAAAAGAACAACTAAACCAAAAAATCCAGACAAAAAAATATGGAAAATGAAAAGGCTGGGGCATCAGAAATTAGCATTTCATCAGACTAAACAATTTCTGTCAAACTATGTTTAACTTTAGTATAAAAGTAAAGAGGCTGTAACAACCACAACAGGAATTATGAAGGAAATTTTGAGCTTCATTGTGATGCTGTATGTACGCATATGCCTTAGACTGGGAAACACAAACGAGGCAAATTTGCAGCCACTGATCTCCCCTGTACTTTAAAAGAGAGATTAAAAAGAGATCATTGAATCTTCATGACTGGTGTCTTGGGAAGAGCCACACCTTGGTGGTACTTCTTTCACTAACCAAAAATTATCAGATGCTTAATCTACGGGGTGTAATAAAAATGCACGGGACAAACTCCATGTCTGAACCCAACATGATGAAGCACAGCTCTTTGCCTAGCCTTCTGTGTGCTGAAATTACTCCTGTGTAGGGGGATAACATAATGCCAGACAGTAACAAGTCTTTAACAGCCAGGGAAATATCTGGCTGAAGGAAAACTGGCGTCTGTGGCCAGTTTGCCAAAGAGTATTTGGTGAAGGGAGGATAATGTGCTGACAGTAACCAGGCTTGCTTACAGTGCAACAGTTCTGGTACCCCACTGCCTACTGCGCTGAGAACAAAGCAGGATTTTTACAGTGGCTTTTAGTGGTACCAAGGTCATTGGTATGACACTGATGCATTTTTCACACTGGAGACTGTAAAATTTAAAAGGAGATATTGTCTGGTACTTGGCAATAATTGACACTCAAAACAGTCTTTAATGTAATTAATGTGTTGACAGTTTCTTCTACAGTCAAAATATTTGTTTGATTAAATGAACCAGCTAAACACTAATTCATCTCATTGTGGTAGCGTGCTCCAGGCGGTAAAAGAATGGTGCCTACTGCAATGCTAACTGAGTGGAACAAATTCTTGGACTTGGGTCTTCTACAATTAAAGCTTCAAGGGAATTTAAAGCACTAGCAGTAGGCTTTGGTTTGGGCACAGTATGTCATGTTAACAAGATCATGGTGTTCATTATGCAATGCACTTGACAGTCTGGCATGTCAGAGCATCACCAATAAAATAATTTCATTAAATAGCTTAGATGAAAATGGCCTGCTGGTAAAGGTGAAGCATGAGCAGAGAAGAGGCTGTAATGGAGTTGCATAGTGAGAAGGAACAAGTCAGCTATCTTTGTGAACCAGAAGTCAGATGGTGCATCATGAATATTGCTATAGGCACTTGATGATGCTGATAGCATGAACTCTTATAACCTTGTGCTTACATGGAGTTGCTGTGATGTTATCTGGTGATGTGTTGAGCTTTGAACTGATTTTCTGTGGTTTATTTAATTTTGCAGTCTTACAGTTCAGCTCCTAACTGACAAAACAGGACAGTTTTAGTATTTGCCCCATTTGGTAGCATAGAAGATTAAAATAAAAAAAAAAGGCATGCTCAGTGGGGTGAGAAGAGCTGGACTTCACTTCAAGATGATGTGTCAGTGCTTTCATGCTAATCTAGGATTTACAAGATTTGGTTTATTCCCCTGACTGATCACATGCTTCCCCTATAAACAAATTGCTAAGCCTGATGTTCAATATAGAAATAAATAGTGGAGTTGGGATGCTTAAAACATCTAATTAACCCTGTCTGAGTGCAGGACTAATGAAGCTTTTCTGACTTGTAGTAATAAAGCTAGCTGCCATGTCTTATCTCTAATTACCCTTCCTCTCCAGTCCGCCCCTTCTGACTAGCAAGTCTATGGAGAGCTCAGTGCCAGGGATGTTTTCTCTTTCTATCTGTTTTTAGATTCTGGCTTTCCCTTTCTCAAAATACCTTGCTTTCTGCACACTCCTCACAATATTTTTCATGCAGGTCTCTGGGTGTGTCATTAATCCTTTGCTTTGCAAACCTGCTCTTTACTCTTCTCCAGATAATCTACTTCATCAGCTAAGTGGGCTGTCATGTTGGGGTTTAAAAAAAAGAAAAAAAAAAGGCAGATTTTTTTTACCATATCTAGTGACCTCGTGCATGGTCCAGAAATGTCTGGTGAAGAGACTAGTTACTCCAGTGAATGTACTTCATCCAGCTCCTTTGCTGTGGAGTTAAGTGAAGGAGGCAACAAAGTAAGAGTACTATAGAGCTGAGCCCTTCAGATGTGTCCAGATAGATTTTGGTGCAGCTTGTGAAGAAAGAAGCAGTAACTCAGACATAACTTGCCAGGGGAAACTTGCCAGGGGACTTTACATACCTGTAGAAAGGTATGTAAAGTTTCACTATAAGATACTTCGCTGCAATTCCTCCAAAGTCCTGTTTATAGAGGTTGGCCAGCTTTATTCTTCTCTTGTCTGTCTGTGAAAGAAAGTGATGTCTGTTCTATTCTTTTACCATGAGGGAGTTACAAAGTCAAGATAAAAAATGGGTTTTGTTGTGATTCACAGTTAGTCCTTTGCTTGATCTTGGGAAGGTACAACCTTTTTTGAGTGTATAGTTTTTTTGTTATGAATTTGGAACTGCTCATTGCTTAAAGCTAGCCTGTTTAGTGATATGAAGCCTCTGTTCCACATGTCAAAAGAAAAAAAAACCAAAAAAACAATGTACTATTATTTACTGATTGGTGCCAGCTGTAATTATGCTGGCATGCCTGTCTACGTGGGGAAGTTGGCATCTTTGAAATATTTGAGAAATACTATGTGACCTCAAAATGTTCTTGACTTTTTCTTCAAAGATATCTCCTCATGAGAACTTATTTCTAGTGTATTTTCATTGTTTGCCATAGGGGGGAAAATGGTCTCCCTGTTATGTTTCCCCCACTATCCTGGAGCAAATTAAAGATAAGTTATGAATTTTTCCAGCAAGATATCTTTTCCGCTTTGTCTTTGAGCACCCTTTCTTTCTCTTTCCCTTTCTTCCACGGATCTCACCTTCAACTGTTTTCTCATTTACACAGATACTGAAGTCTTCTTTTGAGAAATGTCCCAAAGCAACATTCTTTTTCTCCCTTGTCATTTTTATTTCTCTGTGTATTTTCCTTATAAAAGTATAATTAAGAAGGATCTTAGGCAGAAATAGAATCTAGACAATATTCTAAAGGTCCAGATGGGTTGCCAGGAGGTAATTATAGAATAAAACTCCCCAAATTTCATCATTAATCAGTTATGAGAACTTTTGTCAGGACCATCTATCTGCTCAAAAGCTTGATTATTCCTTTATAGAGTGGTAAAATCAATAGAACTGCAGTGTTGTGAAACCACCTAAAATGAAAACAAAATCTTGAAAAAGTCACCTGCTTTCCATTCACACTATATACTTAAATTTACCTTAAAGGTTTTTGTTACTGTTGGGTCCCTTTCTTTAAACAAATGGAACTGTTAATTTTCATTTTTACTTCTGAAAAGGTTTCTTTCTTCTATGACAAGTATCCTAGCGTATCTATGCAACACAGTCATCTCTCTGTGTTTTAAGACCTTGAGCTAACAATGAGCCAGCAGGTGGATCTCTGTAATCATCACACTGGGAAGAGGTTCTTCCTCAGTCATAGATTTCTGTACAGTCTGTGCAGTCACATTCATTTGAGGGCCACAGTCATGAGGTGCAGAACTAATTACATAAGGTGTAGAATTGCTGTGATTCAGGCATGGAATTCTGCACATGTAGCTCCATAGCTGCAAGTTCTTCAGTTAGCACTCCATTTAGCACTACGCAGCTACTGAGCCTGGTAGGTTCTTGTATTTTGATATCTAATAAATGTATTCTGTGTTGATTTAGTTTTGTCGCTATATTGCATCAAAAACCTGCTTAACTCATTCCCCAATTTCAGTCCTGGATCTCTTTCATTAGGAATTTTACTACTGAATGGACACTATAGAACTGAGAGCCTCTGAAATTTGGCATAAGATAGGTGGCTCCTGGTGTGATTATGAAGCTGGATAATTCTTTTAAAAGATCCCAGTCTTTGGGTTGTCATTTTTGTTGTATTCCTTCGGAAATTTGTTCCTGTTGGCTTACTAGTGATAGAAAATACTAACAAAAGCTTTGGAAACTGTTATTTGACCTCAAATCTGAACTTAGGTCTTATTTCACTGTATTTAAAATTGAATCACACAACTTTGCTGGTTTTACATGTATTTTTTTTACATACATTTCATTTCACCTGAAAGAGTTAATAACCAGCATATGCCATAAGCTGCAGGCACTAGGTAACACTGCTGAAATTTTCCAAAGCAACTGTCTCATTTCATATTTCTTGTCTGGAATATTTTAAAATCTATTTACACTGATATGCAGGTGTGGGCCAAAGTCTTAGCTTGGCAATCTTTCTCTGGTTCTTATGTTAGTGTATGTCTATTAGAACCGGAAACTGACTGTGTTTGACAGTACCAAAGAGTCTTCAAGCAGCATGTGTCAGCATTGTAGTAGGGATGGTATGATGGTATATTGTGGGATATAGAAGCCTACTGAAGTAGGCCTGAATTATTTTTCCTTACCTAATTAGCAGTGACCACCTAGCCTATATTTATAGGCACTTTTTTACTGTGAAGTCCATGAGATTAACCTTAATCATAAGTTTCAACTGCTTCCAACAGTGATTTTAGGAAGCCTTTTTAATCTAAACTAGATGTAAATGACAGGGAGTGTTCATTCACTCAGTTGTGACACCTCAGCTGAGTGGTGTTAATTAACAGCCAAGACAAAAAAAAAAGCTCCTTAAATAATTGCTTAGGCATAATTGACCTGTGAACCAAGTCTACTTTATTGCAGCTGACAGAGTGCATAGGTTATTGTTTGATACATATTTTTCACAGTAATAAACCAGTATTTGTGTTTCATTACTGTAACTATTTTGTTGTTATTGTATGACATGCTACATGTCTAAGACTAAAATATAACTGAAAAAAATTACCTACATTTGTAGAAATTTTTTGAGGTACACCATTTTACCAGTGCAAGGATAGTATGTAAAATGCTTTGTTTAAGCTGTAATCGCAATTCGGATTTCCTATGTTTCATGGACTGAAGTCAGAAAAGAAAAAAAAGGACTGAAGACACTAGTTATGTAACAATTTCTCAGAGTGACTATCAGAAAAATGGTATCAAATATGGTGCACAGGTTTGTAGTGCATGTTAGAAGGTTCAGGATAAGGTAGGGAGGTAGAGGATAGTCTGTGAGTAGAAACTGTAGGGAAGATTTACTGTATTAATATCACGTTTAAATGTTTCTTCAAAGTAGACAAATTCTTGATTTTTAGGATTTTGCCTAATAAATGTATTGTTACTTATTTTGTTGAAAGAATGATTAGTCTTGCTCCAATGCCAAGTATGAACTTTCACTTCTTGGAAAAGAAGTAATTTAGCTAGGTTTAAGGTTTTCAGAAGATGATGAGTTGAAGAGAAATTCCTCGGAACCCATAGCAACACCATGAAATTACATTAGCTAAAGTAAATTATACAAGCATAAGCAGATTTTCTTGCATTGCTAAATTATTAGTCTTAAATTTGTTATTTCTCCCCTTTTTTTCTCTTGCATTTTGAGATGACTGGGAGGTGGGGTGCCCAAACATTAATAATTGTCTAAGAGAGGAAAATACAAGCTTTTCTTGCATGCTGATGAGCTGATAGGATAGCATACCCGTGAAAATTACTGAAAGAGACTGATGGGACTTTACCTCTTATGTTCCAGGGCCTGAGAGAGGTTGTTTTGTTGAATAAGATAACTTTGGGATGAAAGGTTAAAAATTTACTTGGAAGTTATAAATTGGCTTACATGCAGCTGTCAGCTGCTCTACCACCATACAGACACTGAGCAAAGAAGAAAGAAATCTCTTTATATATATTTTGGTTTTGTTGATATTGGAAACAATTGCTGAACCTGTTAATGCCAGATTATTACCACATTGTAAGAAAACAGTAATTTTAAATAATTGACATTTTGTAAGATAGATTGAATTTCTGCTATTTTTCTCTTTGCTTACCTGCTGTGTGCATAAGACTCTTGGGGTTTCTTTAATCAAGAAGCTTCCAGTCACTCTCCATGCCTGTCTGTCTGTCCCCCTCTCTGTCTCACACATACCCATGCACACACAGAGAACATTTGAAAATTACTAGTACTGCCATCAAGCCAAGGAGGCTGCAACACTTTAATTTGTAGCCTGCTCTCCTTTTTATACCAAAGACAGCATTTAAGGTAAAAGAGTTGTCTATCAATTTTGCAGTTTCAGCTTGCTTCTGAAATGAGCTTCCAGTCTCTGGGGCAACTGCCCACTGCAGGATACCTTGTGAAAGAAACAGAAATGTGCCAAAACTCAGTAAACAACGTAACAGTCCTACTTTCAGTAATGGTGGAATCTTCTCTAGTACAGAGGGTTTGGGACCTGAAAAAATTTAGATTAAATTACATCAGTGTTCATCAGGTTGTCCATAAAACCTCCCTAAAAAAAAGAAAAGCAAGCAAAAGAACAAATAAACAAACAAATAGAAACCAAAAAATCAACCCCAAAAAACGCAACACAACCTCTTTCCACCTTCTAAACCCTCCAAGAAAAGCACAATACTGAGAAGATTTAGTTATTTAATAAAGACTAGTGAAATCAGTTTCCTCCTGCTCAGTGCTTTTAAGGAAATTTCCCTCTTCTGTAGTTTAGGGTTTGCTAAAATATGAAAACATTTTTTTTTTTTTTAATTTATAAACAAAACCTCACAAAGATAACCTTTAATCTTAAATTAAGGGAAACAATAACATCTAGGTGGGATGAAATAAAATCAAATCAGAGACTATCTGTGGTTTATTCTCTTATAAAGGAAGGCTGAAATTCTGCATTATACTGCTGACAAAATTTTAGTAAGTGATGGAATTATTTCTGAGTGTAGCTAAATGTTAACTTTAGATGTAATAGAAATACAGTACTGTGAGATTACACAGACCAAGGTTAATTTGGAGGCAGTCCCTAGTCAGTGAAACCACTTTATTTTATGTACGTGAAATCCAGCACAATTTTGGTAGAGTCACATTATTCTCCGCTTCCTCTTTACAGCTGCAGAACCTAAATCAAATGCCCTGGTCAAAAAGAAAAATACATCTACTTGAACTGGAGTCACCAAATAAAGTGAAGTTTGAGAGTTCTGACAGCTCTTTTATTGTACAAAAAGTCAGGAAATATTAAGTTTGTTAATTTCTTGTATAGACTGTATATCATTCTAATAAGAATTGTTTTATGCACTCACTCTTGCAACATGTGTAGATTATTTAGGAAAAATGATCTCTAGACAGTCTGTTTAAATTATAAATAACCTGGGTTTATTAACTTCATAATAAAACTTACTCAACCATGATAATAAGAAGAGTATCAGCTTTCTGAGAATCAGATGTCATGTATCAATTGGACTACATCTTCCCTTCCTCAGATTGAACAGTGTCACCATGTGCCCAGCCCAATTCACTCAGCCCAATTTTGCCAACTGTAACTGACTGAATTTCTGTCCATCTCCCTGCCCCCATCTTTCCCTAGACTGGTACACACAAATTTTGAGAAGATTTAGAAGAAGAACTTGAGTCAGTGAAGGAGATGTCTTGGAGCCAGGAATTGGGGATTGGCATGGTTTATTACCGTAGAGTAAAACTTTAATCTTTGCAACATTTTAAGTACGATATATGAAAATTTAAAATTTAGCTAGATACTAATATACAACCATTTTATTTGGACTTGAGCAGTACTATGCTAATGTGAAATACAGTACATATTAGTAAAATACCAAGGGAAGAATAAAGAATTATGCAGAATGGGTGGATATGAGCTAAATAATATATTAGAAGTAGCTGAGGGGTAGCTGAGGGGTATGAAAATTAAAATGTATGATTTTAAGAGAATGTTTGAATAACAGATGGGAATAGATGGTTACTGCTTGTTAGGATGAGTTAGCAGAGACAGGAGGGAGAGGACAATACTGCACTGCTAGTTTCAGGATATGTATACAGATGTTTTAGGGGCACCTTGAGATAGCTGGGGGAGGTCCAGTCATAAACATTTCAGAGTGACAATTTTCTCCTAGATGAGTAATATGTAATGCAATGAACGGGAATGACAGGGGAAATGCCTTAGTGTCAGGAAAAGAAGATAAAGTGTCCTTAGCAGGCTCCAGCAGAAAAGTACCTATAGCAAGGAAAGAGTCAGACCTGGGTGAACAACTGGGGCAAATGTACCCTGTGGTCAGTACCGGACACACCCAGGCAAGAGTGACCAGTGGAAGAAGCTGACCAGTTTACTGTGCAGAGAGGTCTGGGCTAATATTAAGCATTTCTTAGCTTCTGTCCCATCTATGTCTGCGTACACATTCTTCTTCCAGATGATTTTTGTCTGTCAGAATCTAAAGGGAAGTAGCAAGATCTGAGCCCTCTGGCATTTTGGGGATGTCAGGAGTGAAAATGTGGGCCAGCAGCATGCCTGTCATTCCATACCGAAAGTCATAAAGGTAGATCAGTCTGCACATGTGAATATCCTGTGATGTGTCTGAGACTTGGAAACTTAGTTGTTTTCTTACTTCGTAGCTTTGTAACAGCTATACTGTCAATTTTAAGTGATTTTGAAAATGTCACTATTGTACTTAGGAAGTAAAATGGGACTTATTTAGTTTTGGTATCCACTATGTTAACATCTCGAACTTGTAATTTCAGAAACTCGTGATGTTGTGCATACACATACAGGCAAGGAAATTATAGGGACACAAATTTTGCCTTTTTTTTTTATTTTTGTGATTAAGGGGAAAAGTCTATTTAAGTATTAAATACCAGAACAGTAGCACAGTTTTGGGACTGAATCAGCTACATTATCAAAAATTGGAAACTTGTAAGAAATGGAAACCTGTAAAAAATGGAAAATAGGATAATCTATAAAAAATTGGAAAGGCTCCATGAGAAACTTGGTAGTATACTATTCCTAACCATTTCCAACTGAAAACTTAAAATCTTTGGAGAGCAAATAAAACCCCTAAAAACAAACCCTAATGTTTGGTAGGGTATTATACCTATGTTTTCATGGAGAGCCCATAGATATATAGGCAGAGTTCAAATGCTGGTCCTTCATTCCTTAAGGGGATGAAGAAGTACTAAGCTCCCAAGTCACCAGGGCGAACAGCAGCTTGTGAGTTAGGATCATGCACTGGAGTTGTCCACTGCTGTTACAAATTGGTGATTTATCTCCCCTTAGCTTTATCAAATGAATAATAAATGATGCTGAAAATTTTGCATTCTAGAAGCTGAGAAAAGTGTGATATCCAAGGCATTTTATGGGTTTCCAGGCAGATTGGAAGCCCATATATTTCCTCATGTATTGCCTACGTCTTAAAAGCACAAAGTTGTCAGGCTCAAATGATAAAATGTTTTTATCCAGATCCACTGTCCTACTCTGCTGTTAAATTGTTAATTAACAACTTAGGAGCATGTAGTTTTGAAGTTGATACAAGGTAATATTTTTTAAAATCTTGATTTACTATCATGTCTGAACATGATAAACCATTGATTTTTATAACAGGGAAAGAATGTATCATCAGGAATCTCTATATTTTTCCTCTGAAAATATAATTTGTCATATTTTTCAACAGATATAAATCAGTAAAGCTTTAAACCATTTTTTATAGTCTGCCAGTGACCACTAGCTGAAAATCTATCCCCTTTTTTAACTGGATTAAAATAAAATGTATGGAAAAGTTTTATAATCTATATTCATTGTTTGAAATTTCTGAGGAATTAAAATTATGAAACACAAATTTCTGGACATTGAGAAGCCACAGCTACTACATACAGGGTAGTATACCTTCCTTTTTATAACCCTGGGTTGAATTTTTCAGCAGACATATACTGATGTTATTAACCTGAAATGAAGTTATTTTTGATTTCTCAAGCTTTTCAGTTTTTATAACTTTTTGTGTCTAAACCAAATAAGTACTTTCTTGAATATCTTCTGTTTCTATTTTTCTTCCATATCTCTCAATCACCCTAGCTTTACATTGTTTGATGGTAGAATCATTGACAGACTTCAGGCCTTGAGTAATTCTGAATAAATAAGTAAAATCTGTGGAAAGACCAGATAATAGTATGAGTTTCTTGTCTTTATTTGCACCTGGAGATGAATATGTGCTGAAGTCTTTGCTGTCATTGTTCATTTTTAGCATAAAACCAACAAACTACCAGACAGAAAAAAAAATACAGCTGATTCACACAGCATCAAATAATAAGCATATTGGTTTTCAAGACTACATGTTTTAAACATGTATTATAGTTGAGCTGATTTATAAACATGAATCAATTATAAACATCTAGTTCTTTCCTACACTGAGGTATTTAAGTGAGCGGGATGATCCCTGTGACTGGTGTTCCTATCTCTGTTGTACCTATTCACTCTGAACTCTTTCCATAGTTGATGACCACCAAACTAGCCAACAAAATACCAGCTATGAGTTGCCTTCTGAAACAGACCCAATGAGCTATTTGTTATACAAAGCTGTTTCTCTTGTGAGTCTCTAAGGAAAACACATCTTGAATAAATTACCTGTAAACATTCACCTCAAGTGTTTAAATCAATATAAGGTGTGTAGTGTGCAGTTATGTCAGTGGGGTGACAAATGTCCTTGTGTAAGTACATGGTTCTTCTCTCCCTAAACAGAAGCACTTTTGATAATCAGTTTTGCAAACCAGGCTAGGCACGGAAATTCTGCATGGCTGAAGCTGTACGGATCCTTCTTCCATGCTCTCACCTTCGGTAAGAAAAACACACTATAAAAAATGCAATCACTTCAGACCAAGGAGAATTTCATGCCATTGTTTCAGAGTATTTTTGCCCAAATTTCATAAAAGTATAACTACAGAGCTATTTTTTTATCTTATTTTGGCAATAATGAGACCACACCAAGTGAAAGAAAGTCTTGAAAAGACATTTTTAGTTCTCTCTTATTCCTACCTTTATTTCATGTTGTACTAATACAAGTTGCTGTATGGAAAAAAAAATGTAAGGTTACAGTTGAAGTAGATAGGATAATTCCCTTTGATTTCAATGAGCTTTGGGTCAGACATAGTTCTAATTTGTATGAAAATAAATGCAAATTTACAGATATTGTTTACATATCTCTTAAAGGAAGACTTTCAACATCACTTCAGAAGTATTATTAAAATTAAATAGTACTTTTATTGAAGGTCCTTGAAGGGATCTTGATTACACATCATTTACCCTATACAAATCAAAAAGTTCATTGAAGGTCCATCTGAAAAGTCAGTCTTCTGTAGAATTATCATCTAAGTGAATGTCTTGTAAACACAATTAAATTGTATTGTGTTTTAGAATAGAAACTCAGAAATATTAATATAGTAGCACACCTTTAAGTTCTGACTTCATTGATATTGTAAATCTTGGGTGACAACTGTCAGCAGAGACTTTCATTAGAGTAAGAGGGATTTGGATACTCTGCAAAAATGACACTGCATGAAAATTGCTTATCAGGCTTAATTTAAATATTAGCTGGCAAGCCGGCGTATCTTAGTCTACAGAATTTGGTTTAAGTCTTCAGGACAATATTGGCAGAAAGCTCACTGAGAAAACCATGTTTCTGGCCAAAGCACGTGGAATATGTCAACCAAAAAAGGAGCGGCTTAAGGTCTGAATTTCTGGACAACATCCATGTAAACCATGCCTTTGCTTTCCAAATTGCACAGCAAGGAGGCAAAAAAAAAAACCAAAAAACACAACCCCAAAAAAAACCCAAAAAAACCAACAACCCCAAAACAACAAAAAAACACTGCTGGGAAAAAAAAACCAAGGAAGCAAGCAAGCAAGGGGAAAAAAAGAAAATCACCTTTTCTGAGCTTTCTAGTTGTCTGCTAAAGACGGGTAGGGCCAGGGAACTAAGGAGTGTCTCCTGATTCACGTAGAAAGTAGCTATGTTTGATGGATTATACAGATCTTCTCAGCCTCTTTCAAATTCCCCGATCACTTTTCTTCTTTTTTTATTTTTTTTTGATCAAGTCACTCAGAATTCTGTATTGAACTTACCTATATATCACAACAGAAATTTGTTTGAAATTTTGTTGTGAACTTTTCTTTTTACTGATATTGTCGTTACCATGAAAAAGCATCTTTTGTTCATTTTTTAATGAAATGAGCATTCCCAAGCCACCTTAAGCATTGTCTTTTCCTTTTCTAGTAACCTCCAAGGTTTTCCCACTCTGCTTAGGCTTAATGTAACTTGCAAGTGTCTTGCTTATATCAGAAGTATAATTTGTCTTACTCTTGTGCACAAGCATATAAAGAGACAGCAACAATAACCTGGGCAGCTTCTATGACCAGTACCTAATTCTGACACTTAAATGGTGCTGCATGTACCATTTTTTTTCTGTCTATAAATTAAAGTTCCTCCAGTTTCTTGCTAAAGAAAAAAAAAAATCCCATCCTGTATGAATATTTAGCTCCATCAGAATTTTCCTCAATTCATATGTCATCTGTGGTTTTGAAAATTTAGACACAACTTCATCTTGCCCTAAGTTTAGCAAGTGTTTCTAGTAAGTATCAGCTTTGTTTTGTCATGCAAGAAATAGTGCATAAAGAAAGTTTTTTTGGCATTGTGGTGACCTAGAAGTGCATTTATTAGCCTAGTTAGCTGACTCTTTTTTTATACATGGCCTGAGATGCTATCCCTTTTCATGGCTGTTGAAATAAAGAATAAAAATTTTAGACAGTGGGAAATCAGAAACCCTTAAAACTCCCCAATTGCATGACCTGCAGCAGCTGTTTTCAGTGTCACCAGTAATATTGCTTAGAATTGCAAAATGTAGTTCCCAAAATGTAATGCTGAGAAACTCTGTGTCCCCTAAGATGAACCCGCACAACTATGACAGATGTTCACCAGCTGGAGGACATGATTTTGACATGTATCTGTTGAAAGAAATAAGAAAGTCAAGTTTTTCCTAGTGTGATATTAATGAACACGGAGAGCTGAAGCAGTTGCAGAGAAGCGCTAAAAATCTGCATCTTATATTTTGTTTTGCCACTTTTTTCAGTTTTAAGATGATTAAAATTGACCATTCAGACATTAATATTTTTCAGTACAATACATATACAGTTAAAACACAATATTTACTAGTTTGGAGAATTTAACAGGACTAAGAATAGTTTTTTGTTTGATATTATGTAGTGTTTAACGAAATTAAACAATATTTGACTCAAATTCTAATACATTAATAACAATTTCCCATTGATTATTAGTGTAGAGAGGCTTTTCAGCACTTTTGTTTTTGTAAAGTGTCTCGTCACTCTACAAGTCTTTTACATCAGACTTACATCATCTGTGAAGTTAGCAGAGTACCTCATTTCCAAAGAGAAACCCAAAGACTTGAAAAGCAATTTCTTCCTGCAAGGTGTTTGATACTTCAGAAACAATTTGCATTGTTCAGCTTGTTGAAATTAACAGACCTTGCTCACAGTTTGACCATACAGATATACCACTCTCTCTCTCTTAATATTATGAATGGCTTTTCCAACCTGTGTTATTCTGTTTAGTTTATGAACTTTTAGCCAGCATTAATTTTCTCTAATTCAAATTCAGTATAATAACTTAAGAGGCCAAATTCTGGTGTCCTTTGAGCCTCAGATAGATTGTGGTTGATGATAGATTATGGTTTAATTCAGAATTTAAAGGGGCAACTGTTTTTAAGAAGCCATAGCTGATCATATAAACATCACAGAACAGAAGTAAGATGATATGTGTCTGTAAATGTGTGAGGTGGAAAGTTTAAATAAAACCTCTACTGATAAAGTCGCTAGCATGCTTTATCTTTGCAAATGTATGCACAGATAGTTAAAGTGCCCTAAATTTCAAACAATAATTTATTATGCTGCTCTAGTTTAACTGCATTTCATCATCTGTTAATAACTTTCTTTGTGCTGAAAGGCACAATGTCAACATTATTTATTACTGAAATAGCTGTACTTGCTACAATCTCTAATATGAAGGGGCCAAGCTCCCTGTATTCTGCTCCAAATTCAGGAGAAATTCCACTTCATCAGTCTTTATCTTTTTATAGTTTTTTTGGGTTTTTTACTTCATACTCTTTTCATGAATGAATTCGGGAAACTTTATCAACTGGCCACTTCAGTGAAAGTTAAATAATAATTTATAGCTAGACTTATCTACTAGGTTTGTGATAACGAAAAGCTGAAAAGCACAATCTTTAGTGTACTCCTAGAATTAAGAGATCCAAAGTGATTTTGTTTAGTGCACAGTATTTTGTTCCTTTTGCTATTTTATCATCTTAAAAACTCTTGTTTTTCATAAGTTAAAGGTACATATGAACTGTAATGACTGAAGAAGGCAAAATGTATATCCTTTGTATTTTTACATATTGAACCTGCCTTCTGATTGTTCAACAAGCTGTCTTAATGAATAAATCAGAGAAAAAGGTCAAAGTGTTCTGTGAACACTGGGAGATGATACCTGTTCTAAATACCTGTTCTAAATACCTCCCATTTCAATACCAGCTTATCTACCTTATTTGCATGGCTCTCTGGGATTCCAAATAACCAACAGGACCTTTTTTCCATGCTATGATTTTATCTTCCAAATGTGGATAAAATCAAAATTTATTAAACTTGCTTGCCCGGATGGTGCTTAAAAGGGTTAATCACTCTAAACCCTGGAAATCTCTTTTCTATCAAGACTTATTGTCAAATGCAATGATTTCATTTTACCCTACTTGCTGCACTCAAAACATAAAGCATAACATGTAGAAGGAATTCCAAAATGAAAATCTGATTTGCACTTAACTATTCAGAGAATCTTAGTGCAAGTCACAGCAAATATTCATTTGGGCCATTATGCTGTCTCTGGCAGCGTCTGCTAGTGGGTGTAGGTGTATCCTTGGTATAATTTTTTAAGGTCTTGGCAGGCACTGATTTATCTTGGAGGTTCCCTGGGTTACTGTACTTAACTCTCCTGGTGAATATGTCCTCTGGCATTTGATTGATGTGTTTTGAATCTATTTATAGATTTAGTTCTCACTAGTCCTGCAACAACTTCCTCTGCTAAAACTTGATGTGTGCCATATAAGTATACAGTTGATGTATTGCAATGTTACTCTGAAAATATTAATAACTATGAAAAGTTACTTCAATAAATGCTTCTTTCTTTGTTGCCTTTTTCTGTTTCAGCTAGATAAAGTCTAAAGGTTTTTTTTTAAAAAATCTGTATAGCCACACACAATTTCTGCTTTCTGAGACTTTTTTCAAATATTTTCTTCTCTTCTTTAAATAATATGGATTTTTGAGGCGCAGTTTTTTATGTTTTATGGATGACCTCCATTTTTCTAAAGAAGTCCTCATACCACCAGAAGCTGTTATTTTTATTAGTGTTCTACTTTTTTGGTTTTTCTTTCTTTTTTTTTTCCTGATAGATATTATTGCTAAATAATGGCTGAATAAAGCCTTTTCATGGAGGAGGAGAGAAGGAAAAATTTATAATGAAGTCATGTGATATTGAGTTAAAAATAGAGATGCAAAGTCAAATTTTCATTCCATATCCCTGGCAACGTTGTCTTTTTCAGGGGTTAATTCAGTGCCATAGTGTTCTACACTTTGCACAACTTAATTCCAGACTTTAGTGAATTAACACTGTGGGAAACAGAATTGTATGGACTCCTGCAATTCGTTTTAAAGTACAGTTTCATTATGAGATCAAGCACTCAGCAAGTGGGCCTTTGGTGGCTTGGTATTTCAGAAAGCAAGGTAGGAAATAGTGCCTTAATGCTTCTCAATAGGATACTTATTGACATTTCTAATGACTGGCTGTGATTTGTCTTAACTGGCATCAGTTAAAAGGGGCCAAAACCAGAGGAAACAATGAGAGCATTTCCACATTAATTTCTTGGAATTAAAGTTATGCAACAACTGTGTTTTCATAATTATGTGCAACTTTTTAATGTGCAGACTCAGAGATCTGGTAATGAATCCAATTAATGTAGAACACAAAATGAGGATATGAATTTTTACTATCATAAATCTAAAATTTAAGTTTCCACTGCATTTTCAAGATGTCACATTTTTTAAGCTCTAACAGAATATATCATAAATATATACAAGCTCTCTCTATATTTTTCTAGGCACTTAAAATGTGGTGGTGCTAAAGTGAACATAGGGAAAAGGTCCTGAAGGATCAGTGGTTCATCGGCAGTGAAAAACGTAAGAGGGTAAAAAAAATGTACATATGTTTATTTTAACTCAGTCTTGGACATAAAGATAAGTATTTTATTGAATTTGCATGTATTGCACAGTTCACTGTGCTGTTGAAAACCCTTTATTTCTAAAGAAATATCCTTTACAGGGGAGTGTATGTGTAGTACAGCTTGAAGGGAAGAGACAGCTTGTTCTACTTTCAGTCGTATTAGCGAGTTCTTAGTGACTACTGATTTGAAGGAACCTTGGTGATTTTAGGAGGTCTGTTGCTCAGTATTAATAGAAACTAAACACACTTGGACATGTACGTGACCAAACTGCAGCAACCTAACAAAGCTTGTCTTTAAAGTATTCCCTACAGATTAGGTATAGACTAGGTTGAGAAACAGAAAAGATCTTTGACACAAACAATTGGATCACAATTTGGAAGTTTTCCAAACTGCCTATCCTATGATCATGCAGCAGGTCCGTTGACTTCTGTGAAGCTGGGCAGTCATACAGTTTCAGACAGGGTAGGGGACTAAACATGCATTACTGCGCAGGACTCGTCAGGTGCGGAGAGTGCCTCTTCCCTCCTAGAGAAGTGCATCTTCCCTGAAGAAACAGGGTGCTTAGCCACAATCCAAGGATAAAGGCAAGCTTTCCCGGATTCTGTGCCTCCACTTAGTTTTGAAATTCTTCTAACAGTTTAACTGAGATATGACATGAAATATCTTAGAAATTAAGCCACAATATGCAAAGTTCCAGTGACCTCTCAGCTGTGACTTGCTGACAGGGTAAATACTATAACATCTAGTGTGGCACATACTTTGCGCATAGATGCACTAGATGGAGTGTTGAAGTCCACCACATCTCTTTTGGTGGGACTGTGACTATATTTGGCCCTGTTCACCCTCATCAGCAGAACTACAGTTTTCACAGATGAGGTAAAATATAAAATAAAACTTTTCACTTTTAAGTACAAACTAGTTTCTCTAATAAGACAATTTAAAACTAGGGAATCTGATTTTTCTGTCATTACTCCAATCTCACTCTGGGGTAGACTTTTTGAGTTCTGAAGAGCTATTATTGATTCACATACTGGCATATATGAAGAAAAGCTAGGCCCAGAGATTGTTCTTTGCCAATGTCAGATAACATTTGAGCTCTGCCACTAACTAATAATATGTGCTCACTAAAAAGTTCAGGCTGCTGGGATAATAGATAATTACAGCCACAATTGTCCAAGCAAAGAAATATCCAAATCTCCTGTAGGAAACCATGAATACATTGGGAACCATGAGTAAAAAATTAAATGCCTGGCTTCAATAAATATGGAAAGAAAACTTCTTAAAAGTTTAGAATGTCATTAGCGTAGGATCTTTTGAAGGGTTTTTTTCCTTCTACTTTCTCCAAAGCACACATATTTAAGGCTCAGAACAATCCAGGGGACTGCTGCGGCAGTGTGTGTGGGTAGAGTTCAAAATGCAAAAGCTCTCTTAATTTCACAATGAAAGTGGAAAATAGAATTTCTAACGATTTTTCAAACATAGCACTTTCTTTAGGACAATGTCTAAAGGTGAAAATATTACTTCAGCAGCTTTCTATTTTTTAAAAAACTTTTTAAATAGCCATGAAAAAGAATAATGGCTTCTACTTTCAATGTGAATTGCATATAATCTTTTTGTTTTGTATTATAGTTCAAATAGATCTGTTCATTATTTTAGTCTTCCTCAGGGCTCCTGAAGTGATGTTTAACGTCATCAAAAGAATAGCAAAAAGAGGGACAAAAAATGCAAAAAGAGGTATAGAATCACAGAATAGAATCACAGAAGATCCTGTGTCAAAAGAGACCTGCAAAGTTCATCGAGTCCAACTCTTGACTTCACACAGGGCAACCTAGAAGTTAAACCATGCATCTTACGCATTTTCCAAATGCTTCTTGAATGGCTTGAAGCCATTACCACTTCCTTGGGAAGCCCTGCTGAAGCAGGCTCCTGTCAGGGAACTTTGGTTCCATGGAATGACAAGCCCAGGCTAGAGCAGTTTTTCTGGCAGCGTTTGTGACCCTTTGGGTGACCCACATGAGATCAGGCTGTTTTTGAAGGACTGCATTCTGTGAAAAGGGACCCACACTAGAACAGCTCATGAAGAACTGCAGCCTGTGGGAAGATCTCATGCTGAAGAAGTTCGTGGAGAACTGTCTCCCATTGAGTGACCCAACACTGGGGCAGGGGAAGGACTCCTCTTCCTGAGCAGCAACATAAACGGCCTGTGATGGACTGACCATAGCCCCCATTCCCCATGTCCTTATGCTCCCAGTGGGAAGGACATAGACTCCAAGGAGGGTGGGGTGGGGGGAAGGTGTTTTTAAGATTTGGTTCACTTCTCATTATCATACTCTGATTTAGTTGGTGATAAATTCAATTAATTTCCCCAAGATAAGTCTGTTTTGCCCGTGACAATCCTTTCCCCTTAATCAATGAATGATCTCTCCCTGCCCTTAGCTCATGAATCTTTCATTATATTTTCTGTCCCCTGTCCAGTTGCAGGGGAGTGATAGAGCAGTTTTGGTGGGTACCTGGCATCCAGCCAGGGCCAACCCACCACACAGTCACTGCTCTACGATTTTCCCACTAGGACTATCATGTCCTCAAAGCAAGGCTCATGTTGGTCCCAACCCAATTTATCTTTGGTGAAGCTGTGTTGGCTAATCACTGATGTCACCTTGTCCTTTTTGTGCTTCCAAGCCATCTTCTGGCAGATGAGAAGAGCAAGAGCTTATTCCTGGAAAACTACCAGAAGTCTGCATTTCAGGAGCTCCTTCTGATTCCTCTAACAAAATGCGAGAAATCTTCCTTGGAATGGGGAAAAAATAGACCAATAAAGTGATGAGAAGCTTTGCTCTTCAAAAGAACAAACAGAGCAAGGGTGCACCTCAGACTGAGCTACCACCATCTCCACAGTCCAAGGCCCCCTCCCCATGGCCTCCAACAGGGTCCTTGCAAAATAATGGAACAGCCACCAAAAGGATGTCAGGTCCTCCACTTCCCTCTGTGTAGAAGAAAAGGCACCTCTGCACACTCCAAGGACAGGGCCAGGGGACAGGGAAGAAGACACCTTGTAACACTTAACAATAGGCAGTTCTTTTATGGAGGGCAGGCAGATACCTTGTGCAGGATGACTGAGCCTCCTTTTTCTCACAGTGGGATGTCTGGATGCTTTGAGTGCAGGTGGGTGTGCCCCTTGCACGGTGCCAGGGAGGGAGGGAAGGACTCCAACCCTCCTGGAATGCTGCTGCTACCATCTTGTCTGGGGCACAGGATAGGGAGAAGGCTAGAGCCCGAGGCTCTAGTGGGGGGAGGTGGAGCACGGTGTCTGTTCCCAAGGGCCATGGGACAACAGAGAAGTAGTTCCTGGGAGAAGCACAAAGAAGAAAGCCAATTCCCAGGAGAAGAAAGTGGAATCAGAGGAGGAGGAACACCACCCAGAATAGCATGAGAATATTTGTGACTGCTCATGGGACCAATGGTGTACAGGAAAAGGATGTGGCTCTACTGGAGAGCTGCATGGGGCCCAGGTGTGTCAGCATGCCAGAGGACTGATGGAGGAGAAGCACCTTCCGTGTGAGTGATTGCTGTGTGACTAATGGTGTGGAGTACATGAATACAGGTCCACCAAGGAACAGTGAGGGGCCCTGTTGTGTCAAATTATCAAAGAGTTGTGTGAGGCCCATGCATACTACCCATCAAGGAATGGCGAGTCCATGTGTGCCATCTGACATAAAAGGGCATGGAGCCCACAAAGGTGGACTCACCTTCAGATGAAGAATTGATGGATGTGGACCTGCCTGTGACAGGGCTGATCTTCCATGACCCTAGGACACCTGGGCTGCCTTCCATGAGACCACAGGAATGGCTGTCAGAGCAGTGCCTAGCCAGTCCCCAGACAGCAGAGCAGCCTCTGCATCGAACATTAGCTGGGAGAGGAGAACTGTGAACATCCTACAAGCTCACCCTGAAGATCTCTGAGCAGTGAACAGTTCATTTTATTTTATGAATTTCAAGGGTTGTGTGGGCCCTTCTTTCTCACCTCCATCACCCTCTCTGTGAAAGTTTTTTACTTATACTGTGTTTAATGCACCCTAGGGTTTGGTTGGCCACTTTAAACACCAGGCCACATTGTTGATTCATACTGAGCTTAGAATCAATCACCAGATTCCTTTGTGTAAGGCTGCACTCCTTCTTCTTGTTCCCAGTCTGTACACATATCCAGCATTACGCTGTCCCCCAAACGCAGAATCTGGCATTTGTTCTTGTTAAATTTCATACGGTTGGTGACTGCCCACTTTGGTAGCTTTTCCCCTCCTTACCTAGAGACCCTCAACCACCCCCAACTGCAAGTTTTATGCAGTGTCTTTTATGAACAAGACTTCCTCTCCACCTAAACTGTCCTGCCTATTTTTCCTGAAGAGCCTATAACCACCTATCACAGTACTCCAGCCACAGGATTTTTCCCATGAAATCTCACTTGATGCGCACTGTTCCACTCCGCCCCCTTGAGACTTAGTCAGATGCTGGTCCAGAGCAAAATGGCAGTGGCCAACTGCGTGGCCTGCCCCAAAATGACTAGCTGACCTTTTGTCCTGCGAGACACATTAAAGAGCAGGCATGCCCCATGTCTGTGGAGAAGCCTCAGTGGACCTCAGTGGACTAGAACAGATAAAAGAACAGTGACACCTGTCGAATGATGCGCTCAGCTACACTGACTTTAAAAGCATCTGAGACCACTGTGGGTCCTAGGGTGGTGACTATATACCTTTTTGTCCTTTTTTTTCCATTCTCTTTTTCTCTCGCCCAATTACTTCTTCACAAAATATTTTGTAAGCCAGACTAAAAAACTTCTAGTCAATACCTTAGTAAGGGTCTTGCTGTATCTGAATAAGTTAAAGTTTGCTATGTCAGAATTTGCCAAGTGCCTTACTTTGTCTGGAAGTTGTTTTAAAATTTGTGAAGTAGATTACTCTACCTTAATGCTCTGAAGTTTGCAAGTAAACCCTTTTTTGTTGGACCTCCTGGGAATTTTGTTTCTCCCTACACTTTGCCCATAGGATATCAGCTTCTCCTAAGCCTACTAAGAAGGCCAGGGCATTACAAAAATTAGGAGGAAAAATCTCTTAAGGGGGATAAATGATCCTCTTTTTCCTAAAATATTTATGTATTGATCTGGTATGTGGGAAATCTAATGTATTTACATGTCTGTTACCTTTGGTACATGGTCTTGAGTCTGGTTACAGATTTTCTGTTAAGAGATTGATACAGTAACAGCTTCAGATTTTGTCTGTGCTGATAACAATATGCCAGGATGAAGGTTTAAGGCTTAAAATACTTTGCCTGTCCAGAGTTTGTCTAGATTTCTGTGATTTATGCGTAATTTGAGGCTGAACCAAAATCCTCTGACTTGGTAACACTGTTTCAGATCAGTTCTAACTTGATTATAAATCTTTATTGGAAGAGACAATCTAAGTGGTAAAGACTTATCTGAAATTTTTTCAATGTAATTTTTCAAATATTTTCAAATAAATTTTAAAGGAATATGTTAAACCATTATGAGAAAATAAGTTATTTCATTTCAAAGTAATCATTTTTTCAAAACTTACTTAACTGAGTTATTAATATTTATTAAAGTTAAAAGAGATTTTTTGACATAGTAACATTTTCTACAAGGAACAGGTACCAAAAGTAACTGATAGAAAGTAATTGAGTTGATGCAGAGATGAAGATTCATTTTCTGCAAAAATATATTATGGAATTTTATGCTGAAAAATAATCATCTTTAAGTTACTTACAAGTGCATGGCATTTCTACAGTGATTGGAGGTTTGTTTGTTTGGTTTTTTATTTTACTTTGGGTTGGGGTTTTTCCCACTATTTATTTTTATTACTATATAGAATGAAAAGATTATGCTAGATTGTTTTAGAAACAGCTATTCTACAATGACTGGATGAAATTGTATGAAATCACTCTGATATTTTCCAAATATCTCTGCTGACTGCTTGCTGGTGAGGAAGAAGCATGGGTCCCTGAGTGGGAGCTGGTTGCACAGAGACTGTCAAGATTTTTTTTCCATCCAAACTAATAGCTATACCTATGTGCAGCTACAGATTTTGTTTCTCTGTGACTTTCTGTAACTAGTTCATGTAAGAAAACAGAACTTCTTTACTGTCTTGCCAGAATTGTTTTGTAGTGATACCAGAACAAATCATGCTTTCAAGTTTGCAAAAGGGAAATATTGAAACATTAGAAAAAATTCTGTATTTGAAGGTGGCTGGGAGCTACTTACTGTAGTTTTATTTCCTTTGTATATAACAAAGGACTTAAGAATTCTACACTTCCTGAGAATGATTTTTCCCCTCCATATCTTAAATAACCCTCAATTTTCATTAAAACAAAAAACCTAGGAAGTGCTCAGGTAATTTGAACTGAGATTTTTCATGCAATGCTGCACAACACTGTTGGAATCAGGTAAATGAATTATGGTTTTTGAGGATGCCTTTGGTAATTTTCTTTAGATATCTTTGGTTGTTTAGATTCTATTCTGAAGATTGATCTCTCTAGATGAAGTGAATAGTTACCAAAAGGTAGGTTGATGCTCATTCTTTTAGGTTAAGTGAATTTATTTTCAAATGTCCATTTTTTTCCATCACTTTTAGAGAAAATAGAAAGTCTTATACTTGCTCCCACTATACTTTTGTCTTCTTACACAGCTGCCCATTGATCAAGTAGTGCATGTACTCAGTTTCAGTAAATGAGATTTTCCATAGGTTGACCTATTTCTACACTGCCATCTTTCTAGTTACATGCTGTGGCTTGAGAAAAATTGAATAGGATGCAGATGGAAGAACTGATTTTAGTATTTGTTGTAAAAAATGCTACTCTTCAATAGTACCTTGTCAAATTTTGTTTTGAAGTTGTCTGAAAAAAACCATTTCTCTTGAGCATGTTGTCTCAGACACCATTGCAATGAAATAGCAAACACAATGAGCATGGTCAATACAAATTTCAAACATTGCTCCCCCAACACTGACAGGAATGCTATCAAACAAACTGCTAAGGAAAGACAAGGGTGTTCACACAACTGTATGCAGTAAATAGTACCAGCTTTCTTGCCTATCCTGTCCTTTAGTGCAGGTTTCTCCCAAAAGAAAGCACCACAGGATATCCTGAAATGCATTCCCAGGTGTAAAGTATTGTTTGCATGAAAGTATTCAAATTGCTACAAAGCAGGTATAATATTATGATTGTTATTTTGATTTTACTTTTATTATGATTCAATTATGATTTTGTAGCAGTTTGCAGTCAAATATGAAGTAATGAATAGGGAGAAGATTAATTTTTTATTGATATAGAGAAATAGGGGTGTTTTAAGTAGTCTCAGCACAGAGACAACCTCTTTGCATATGTGTGTACAAAGACATACACAGAGAGTAGTGATTGCTGCATGTGTTTATTTCTGTCACTGCTGCTTCTTAGTCTCTATCTTAAAAATATAAAGGGAAAAAAGGAAAATCTCTTCCTTCTGTAGAGAATGCCTCTCATTCTCCTTAAAAGTAGGAAAGAATGACTGGGAAAAGTATTTATTAGTTCATAGGGGAAAGTTTTAACAAAGAAAAAGAAACAAGCACCCAGTTCCTAAAGGATCTCTATGGCAAAGGGTCAAAGGGCAGGAAGAAAAAGACTGAGGAGTCCTCCAATACACTCAAAGAAGATGACTAAAAAATAAAAAAATAAAAGGTTTGATTTATTTCCTTCTCTTCCACGAAGCATGTAATAAGTTGATCTTTTCCAGTCTTGTCAGGGCTGGAGGAGTGTCCTGGGATGCCTTTATGAAGCTTGTATCCCTAGTTGTCCATTCTGTTTATGCTGAATATTGAGTTCTGCAGCTTTAAGACTGGTTCCGAGAGCAAAGGAGGAGAAAGAAGAAGCACACAGTTTGTTTGCAGAAACTGCACTCACTCCTCCGCAATCTGCTCCTGGACTGTGTTGTCTATGGACAGATAGGGAGAGAGAGCTCTCCTTTGATTTCAGTTGGGTTTTAGCTAGCAGAGGCAGAGAAGTTCCCGAGACTGTCTTTTTCTTTTCCTTGGGACTGTTTAAACCTGTTCTGGACTGAAAAAAACAGAAGAGCACTGGGAGCTCACACCTACAGCCCAGCAGGGCCCAGGATGGCATTTTCCTTCCTCAGCACCAAAGGGACTGATAAGAGACTGGGCCAGCTGAGTTACAATGTGCAGCACGGACTTTCTGAATTTGCCATCTCTTCAGAACAGCAAGAGGGTTTATTGTTTAATATTTTTCATTTTTTTTTATGCTTGTGAACACTTTGCTTGTTGATTAAACTTTTTTTTTCCACTATTCTCTAAGGATATTTTTTCCTAGACCACTTGGGAGAGGGCAGAACAGCTTCATAAGTTTAGGATGGAAGAAAAGATGGATTCATTAAGACAAGGAAGTAAGTTCAGCAACTTCCCCTGGAATATTATCAGATTGAGATTCCCCTTTTGCTTCTTTTTCCCCCTCATTCATTCAACAGTCATGGGACTTGGATCTTATTCTTTCTCTCCATGCTATTATCTCTTGTTATAAAACAAAGAAAAAAATCTTTGAAAGAATAAGTTTATTCTGATATGATATAGAGAAGAAAGAGGAAGATATCTACCTGCTTTCCTTTCAAAACACTAATCTCAGGTCACAAAACATCAAGATCTACAAGAATATCAAGTATGAAGCAGATACTCTGCAAGTTCTTGTGCAAAAAGGAGGGCCCAAAAAAAGGACATTTTTAAATATAAGGTGGGAAAGTACTGGGATACACAGGACAGAGAGCACTACAGGCTTAATTAGCATAGCTAGTTTGATAACCAAAATGCCTTGGCAAGAACAGAGCTTTGAAGATTACAGGAGATTGGATTAAGTCTGTTGATGGGAAAAGGAAGATTGACTCAAACTTCTTCAAACAAGATATGTTGTAAAATGTATGAGTTTGTCTGCATGATGTTTAATCCAATCATTGTCGTAAAAGATTACTAAACTTCCTAGAATGGTATATAAGCGTTTGGAAAATCTCAGTAAAATTAATTCTGATCATGGAATCAGTCTTCCCATCTCTCTATCAACTGTCGATAGGAAAGGAATTTCTTGATTGGGAATAAGCTCAGTATTTTTGAAGTTATTATATTAAATTTTGTAATTGTTTCAATGTGGGGTACCAAGGAATTGAAGAATTTTAGAAGTATGCTCTAAGAATGCTTGGCTGTGTCAGACCAAAGCCTGTCATTGTGTCTCTAACTCTGGCCAAGAATGAATGCTTATTAGGGGAATAGGGCAAGTAGACAGAGATATGTCTCAGGAATATCCTCCAAAGTAATTCCAATTCAAGGATAAATGTAAAAGTACTTTATGAGACAGAATTATGTTTCTGTATTTTATAGCCTTCACAAGGGATTGTCAATGTGTTTATTCTTTCACAGAGTAGCCAAAAATATCTGGTATTACATTTGAAAGAAGTATTTTTATTATGGAGAAACAGATTTAGCTGATGTTTTTCTACTGATTTTTTGTAAGTTTATGAAGAAGAAGAAAGGTGACTGTGTTAAATGTATTCTGATTTCACAATATCTTGATTTTAATTATTTCACTTTGGGGAAGTTGATCTCAGAAGATATCTTGTGCTCCAAGCTGGAATCTGACTCCTTGTAAACCTACAATTACTGGTAAACTAAATTTTGACGGCCTCATTCTCTGAAAGGGTCAACTTTAAAGGAATAGTAAAACCTGCTGTTTGATAGAGGGGAGCAACATAGTCTGCAAAATGGTAGTTGATAGTTGAAGGAAATACTGGAAGGCTCATTTCTGGAAAGATATGTACAATTATATTTATACATTACAATATTTTGGGATCAACACAGCAAGATATTAAAACGTCATTTATAGTATTCTTGGACTTGTAGCAGTCACAATCTCAAAGTTGTTTTCTTTCACTGCTAATTACGCAGCTATATTCTCAAGGCGGAGTAGGTTTATTTTATGATTAATGCATTAGGGACTAATAATGCATTGTTTCATTGTAGTTGGACATTTTTTAGGCCTTATTTTCTAAGGGAGTAAGCCCTCTGCTGCAATATAATTTTTATGTCACCAAACCTGAGCTGGAATTTTATTTGTAGATGCAGCATATCCTGTGGATGCATTTTATAAAATATTTATTTTCATTTCTTTGAAAAAGCCCTGACATAGGTTTGATGATGCCAGTATTTATTCAGCAGTTTAGACTATTACTTGTGTTTTCAGAAGTTTCTTCTTGAAGGAACTGAGTTTTATAGATTTGCAATTCCTGTTGTGTAGATTAACCCAGGATTCCCATGAATTTGATGTCACATTAAGATACGGTTGGACAAATGTAGTTCATATTATTAGTTGTGCCCCACAAGCTGTTTGTGTGACTGCAAGTGGTGCGTGGGAACTGCATATTTTTACACTGCACATCTAAGCAATAAATCTATGATATAATACTCAGGAAATTTTGGACATCTATGATACTTCTGAAGACAAAGGTCTGAGGCTCCGTTTTTATCTCCCTGGTATTCCCACCTGCTGGTTCTCGCTTGCAAGCAGCGCAGGTAGCACAGCATGGGGCATGAATTTTGGGTTCAGAAATGGAACACTTGTCATAATTTCATTTGCATCTATTCCTTACAAAACAATCTCACAAACAGGGGTTAAACAAATGGATTCTCAGCATTAGATGTGTTGACAGAAAATAATGAAGGTCCCTAACTGCATATACATACGTAGCAAAACAATGAAAACCTTAGTTTAGACTCCTTAAAATAAATTGAGATTTGGGAAATGAGACAGAACTAGGCTGAGTTAGATTCAAACAAAACAGAGGAGATGGTTCTTTGCACAGTGGATGCTAGAGCTGTAGAGCTCATTGCCCGAGAGTGTTATACATAGTGAAAGGATATCTAGACCCAGAAATTACTGGACAAAAGCATGATAGATAAAGCTATTTAAGGATATTAAATATGAATTGATACCGTGTATTTCATAAAAGTACTAAATATACATCCTACTGTATAAGTTCATCATATGGAAAATATTTGGCAAGGCATACATATAAATGGGAAATGTCCCTCACTGGTTCTGGTCCTTTTCTGTTTTAACCATCTCCTTGTGACCAGTATTTGAGATGGAATACCAAGCCAGCTAGACCTATGTCTGGTCTAGTACATCTTCTGTTCTTTTGATGTGAACACACCAAATTTAGCCATTTGTTTTGTTAAAGTATAAAGATCTGTGGCTGGGCATATAAAGGTCTGTGGCTGTCTGCACTATTCTGAAGTGTATGGATGTATAAGGCTTTTGTTTGCTGTAGCAAATGAGAAGGATCCAAAGCCCTTATATTTATGGATTAACTTGCAAGTTTTCAAGGTATTTTCTCATTTTTTCTTTTTCTTTTATTCAGAGGGTTTTGGTGGTGAAGACTGAGGGATAGGGTAACAGAATTATCTTATTGGTAACTTGGGTTTTTCTTTTATTTCTACTTTAAAAATTGTATAGCAATGAAAAAAGATACTCATTAAGCATTCAGAAAATACCTCACTGCCTGGTGGAAGAGTTAAATTTCTGTTGAGGTATGTGAATTTACATTTGTATGTTCAATTTGGGAAAGTAGTATTCCCGTAACTTCAGAGATGTGTACGCTATTTCAATAGGAACGACTGACAGAAAGGCCTGCAGTGTTGTTAGTTGTCTGTAAAGCAAGTAGAAGCATCTCAAGTATGTAGTAGTAGAAGTAGAAAGTCTTGACAGGGTATATTAGCTTAGAGTACTAGGCTGGGATGAGTAAACACCAAGAGCATGTGTGCTTTCTGTCCTGATCCATGAAAATTACTCAGGAATGGAGGTCAAGGAAAAAAAAAGAGCATCTTATCAGTATGAAAGGTTATGATCATGATGCAGCAAAAATATATTTTCAGAAACCAGGTGACTGAATAGCTCGGGGAGTAACTAGAGATGGAGAAAACTCACAGCCATTTTTGCAGACTCTTTGCAGAAGTACTTATGTCTGTAACATTACTGGTAAAATTAAGATAAAGTGCTATCAAAAAAATCACAGTGCGGACATAAGGTAGTTATGTGTGTGATTTTGAATCCCTACCAGTGTGAACACAGTTGTGAAAGCTAGCATCCCACTAATACCATGAAAATAGCAGTATTGCAGTCTTTGCTGGTGAACCTCCCAGACACAAATGTTGCACTATATAAAGAAATGCATATATTGGTTTTAATTAGAAATCCTGACTCCTTGCAAAAATGAAGAATATAGTCCAGTGTTTCTAGTGGTATATTAAATTTTATTCACAGCATTAGTGGATTTTCCAGCAAGCAAAGAATAAGCATATTGCAAAGACCATATATTCAGGAAAAAGAAAAAAAAAAAACAACACCCCAAACCCTATACTAACACTTCCATTGAGAAAGCTAATGTCTTCACCTGTTTAAGTACCGTGGACTGCCAAGATGCAGAGGCAGAGAGGGAACTCCAGATGCTCCACTCTGTGCTCCTGGGCTATGCCTTATGGAGGTTTGATAAAGAGAAAATAAGCCAGTTGTATACTTTTCCTCAATCCTAACAGGAAAAGATCAGCATGTTCATGTGTGGGCCTAAAGACAAAGGAAAAGGAACACTGGGAAATTGCAAAGCTCAGTCACAATGGGATGGGGGAGGGAAAAGAAGATGAGTGGGGAAAAAATTGTTCAGAGGAATATTCCATACCATATAATATCACATCCAGCAATAAATCAGTGTAAGGACTGTTGGGGTTCTGTCTTCCTGTATGTCCATTGCTCAGAGACTGACTGAGCAACCATCTGCTTGTAGGAAGGGATTTGCCTTTGCAAACCCACCCAACCATCTTAAATGACATTTTAGTCCCACGAGTTACTTTCTGTCATCCTATTCTGACCCCTCTCCTCCTGGAGCAAGTGGAATAGTAAGCAAGTGGCAGCTGTGGGGGTGTCTACTTGCTGTCTGGGGTCAACACATCACAATATAATGCAGTTCTTTGCTGTCATATGAATGTATGCTATCACTGACCTTATAGTTAAATATATACCTGTGTTTTTATATATTAAAGGCAGTGTTCATGACAAAAATATGTGCCAAAATTCACAGCTTTTACATTTTAGCTTATTCTGTAATAGAGTCTTTCTATTTTATTTTTAACGCCCATAATGGTACAAATGTATCTTAAATGTTTAAAATTAGTTTCTAGAATTGAGTAAACATACCTTAAGACATATTAGCAAAAAAAGCACAAAAGCAAACAAAAAATCACAATAATCCTTAAGCTGACTGAAATTAAGAAATTACATCCTGTCTGGGAAATACTGGGATTTTTTTTTCCTCTTCCTTCTCCAGTTCAAGAAGTTTTCTGCTTTTTTCCATTAATAAGGCTAAAATCTCAGTATTTAAATAGAAAAACCTCTCACAGACCAAATTTTTAAAAGTATAATCACAACTAATGAAGTACAGCCTTAGCAACGCTACAGAGGTCCTGTTTTAAAGAAGGTCTCTTAGGGCAGATTTTTCAGGTACAATCTTGTACTAGAATTTCTAGAATCATATATTTTATTGTGAATTATTTATCTGTACATTTGAATTTATAAATTAATAAGTTTACATATCTCTGTCCAAAGAAAACAGGGAACCTTAGCAATTAGCAATATATTAAATTATTATTCTTTTATGTTCCTATCTCTCCAGCTTTAAAAGACACACATCAGTGAATTTCTTTTAATGTCTTCTTCAAAATACTACTGAAGAATATAGCAGGGACATTGATTTTCCATCAATGCAAGAAATAAGAGAGAATATCTAATTGATTCTTTATCCACAAAACCAATGTAACTTATTTTTCCATTGGTAACTTTAGGGTGTAAATTCTGTTCCTCTTCTTCATGGATGCATTTTTTTTTTTTTACAGGGCATAGTACTTTTCAAAAAAAATGAAGTTTTAACTGAGCATAATATGTCACACGACCTGCACATGGTTTTTTTTATTCAAGTCCACTTGTATTAATGCAATAAACTGATACAATAAATATCAGATATTCAACTACGAGTGATTTCTGAGGGTTTTTGAGCCCAATAGTATTGTGTTATCTGGAATACATATTGTTCAAAGATGAAACATGTTCTTGTTTTCTTAAAGATTATATAATTAAGTGATAATTATTCTCTTTTCATCCACAGTTCTAAGCAGTCTTTCCAAACATTAAACAGCTTGTGAAAGTAATTAAACATTGTCTCTCCAATCCCTAATCTTGTCAAGTTGTGTGGTAAGAGATGTGGAAGGCTCATTAACAAAGGAGGAAATAATCCCTTATTTTATTACAAATTTTAAACAGCCAAATTGTTTACAAAACCAAAGCTCCAAAGTCACCTGTAAGTTTATAGAGTGCTAAGTGTTGGCTTACAAAAGCAGTGCATTCATCTGAGCTGAAAGTCTTCTAAATTAATTCTCCTTGTTTTTTTTTTTTACATTGATCATTTCTAGTCAACAGCAAAGAGAAAGCCTCTATAGAGTTTTTTTCTTTTTATTTTTTATAGCACACATATTTGTCAAGCTCTAGCACAGAGATTCTGTGCATGACAGAGGGTCTTAGTTTTTATTTTTCCATCTCTAAGAAAAATGTTATCTCTTTTCTTATATTTTACTTTATTTATGTCTCCAACTCAAGGTAGTTATGTTAATGTTACAGGGAAAAAAAAAACAAAACCAAATCAAAAACCTCCACCACCGTTAACTTTGCAGTACTGCAGCCACATTTTATGTAATATCTTTCTATTTAATCTATTTTAAAGCCTTTTATAATGAGAGTTTTTAAGGTGATCTCTGGTCACTTGATCAGCCATGAGAAATATATGGCCTGGACAGCAAAGCAGGCATACAGTCACTTAAAGCCATTTGGCAACATTCCTAAGAAGAATACCTAAGAAGAATATTTGGCTGCTACATGCCTTTAAACAATAAAGCTATATGAAGAATGAACCGCAGAGCCATGAGTACATGTTGCAGTGCCACATCTCAACTGTATTCATCAGGGCATTTAGTTTGCCAGGGCATGTTCTGAAAGCAGTAAATAGCTAGTTAAGAAATCTTCAAAAGCAGAAATATCATTAAACAAAACTGCAAGTATGATTACATAGCAGGGTTAACTTGCTTCTAAATTTACTCTACATTTACACTGGTTTTAAGAGTGAAGTAATGCAAATTTCTGAGTCTCCTAAGTTTTTGTGCTTGTCCAAAAAACAGAGATTGTACAAATTTCTAAAGTCACAGGATGGCTGTATTTGCTGGCTTTAGGCACTTAAAGAGATGAAGTTAAGGATCCCCTTGATGGCTTGAAGTGGCTCCCTAGAACAGAGGCTAGACAAGATTAAGAGAAAAAGAGTGGGTATTTATTAAAGGCCTTCAATAGATACATCCTGGGAAGTCAAAAGCTGCTGAGATGAACGATGGTCCATTCCACCAAGATGGAAAACAGTCATGAGATTTTCAGACAATTATAGGTTTGGTCCATTTACATATCAGGGTTATGTAAATGTCATTTACATGTATGGAAATGACATTTACCTAATCCTCCAGTTACAGCTTCAATCAACCTTCAATTCAACCTTTTAAATCCTCCAGCTTACTTTGAATTTCAGGCCTAGAAAGACTGTTTTGTCTGACCAAAATCTGAAGACAGTGAACTAACTCTCTACATGGAGTTTAGAGTTATACAGTAATTTAGTACAGGATTTGAAAAGTATAAAAGCTAAAATCCTAAGGCATCACCCTGCACTGCCAGTCAGAACAAAAGTTTAGAGTCAACTGTAGAGACTAATGAGGAAAGATGATAGCTGCCTTTCCTTGCCTCTGGAGAGGACAGAGACAGAGGAAGCTCAGCACCTTGGCTGGTGATAGAATGCTGTCAGCCTGGGAGTTACATGTCTGCACCATGAGTTCATTTGTAATGAGGGGAAACTGATTTCCCCAAGCACTTTTTTATGTTCACAGAAGTAGGCAGAACAGGGAAAACATAAGTATTTTGATGGGCTGTAGCAGGAAGGAGACCTAAGTTAGTTCTGGTGCCTAGCTTGGTGCCTACCTGCAGGTAGCTAAAGTCTGAGTGAAGACTTGCATGCATCCCCCCGCTAATCCTCGGTGTCATAGAGCAATACCTATGTATGTTTCCTCAGTCTATCTATAAAGAACTGTAATTTACTGGAAAATATATTCCTGAATATTACTGTAATAACACTCCTGAGTCTCTTATATCACTGGGTGCAATCGAAAGGGCAGACCTTGAGCTACTGTAAATCACGCTGGCTCCATTGATTTCAGTAGAACTCTATTGATTTACTGCTGCAGTGAATCTGGTCTGAAATATTTCTGTGGTACTGTGTGCATTTAGAGTTAGAAGATTTACAGGCTCTATAATAAAGCTAAGAAGCCTCAGCATAACCATTCTCAATGGCTGATGTATTTCTTTGTCTTAGTGTATAAACAATTAACATCGCCAGTCTGAGTAGTGTAACATAGGAAAATTAATATCTGGGATAGTGCATCAATACTTGATGCTAGGAAACTTCTAATCAATGCTAATAGGAAAACATTTCCTCATATATGTCCCTTTTACTGACATAATAAGGGTATAGGGTCATACTGCAAATATCTGAGTCTCAGAACTGGAAGGAAAAGACACAATGGACTGATATGCCTTTTAATCAACTGTATAGCATTTTACACTTCAGAGTAAATGCTTTTAATGATAATTAGCAAAGTTACTTGCACAAAAAAAAAAAAAAAAGATATGCCAGATGTGGTGAGAGAAATGAAGCTTGAATTGTTGAAAACTGGTTCACTAACGATTTTCAGAGGTCATTTTAAGTGCCATAATGAATTCTGCCTAAAAACTTGTTTGAATGTATCCCTTTCTCTTTCTCTACAGATGGAAAGAATGATAATCTTTGTTGTAGGGAACAGCAGTGTACCAGACTGCTTTATCAATACTTTAAAACAGTTGAAGTGTAGATGAGAAGGTGTTAGTCACAGCTCTCTAAAGCCACAGGTGTAAGTGACTCAATTTTAGATACATCAAATAGTTGCAATTTTCATTGTCTTTGTTTGGATAAGACCTGGATAAGTTTTATATTCATGTATGTATGGTGTTGAGACAAAGAAAGCTTAACCAGTGTAAAAACCTGCACAACAGGTAGAACTGCCCTACAGCCTGCTCTTCCCTTTTCAACCCTGACCAAATATCCTTCTTGCCTTTGTATTTTTTTTTCTTTCTAGCTCCTTTATGCTTCTGAAGTACTTAATATGCATGCCAGTTTATCTCACTAAGCTGACAGTGTGTGGGAGGAGGAGAGCAAATAATTTTCTTTAGGCTTAATTGAGGCATCAGAAGAAGAGCCAAAGTAGTAAAAATGTGTGGGAAAAATGACAAAGGTAGGAAGAAAGACAAGACCCCTCATTTATAAAAGAAACTAACTGCCAAACAAGCTCAGTTGTTTTATCTAAATGTGGCATCCTTATGCAGTATATCCTAAACATCCTAGGCTGAACACTGAGAAAGCACTAGAGTCTCTGGCTATGCATACATTTCAATACTCATCAATGTTTCTGTAGTTGCAGACATATATTTAAAATATCCAGCACTAGAAATAAAGGTTGTCAGAACTGGAAGTCATGTAGTTCCACATGCTGTGGAACATAGGACCATAGGAAACATTTGTAGGTAAGCATATGATATCATCATAAGCAATGATGGTTCTTGCTAGCTGTTCTAATACAGATGTCCAAAGAGCAGGAAATCAGTTTTTCTTATGTTCATAGAAATTTGGAACTCAAATAGTTCACTTTAACTTCAGCATTGCTAGTTTGAAAGTGGGAAAGTCTTGTTATATCACCTGAAATGATCTCTGCTGATCCCACTTGCTCATTAGAATTCAATTACCTTTCTCCTGAAATTTAACTACACTAGATTGTCCCACTGCACAAAGCATGTCAGTGAAGACCTGTTGAAGGGAGGATAAAGAAGAAACTACAAAGATAATCTGAACGTAAGGAGAAAATGGAGAATTTGCTAGGGGGTCCTAAGGTAATCCTTTTCAAAACATAAAAGAAAATTACAAAATTACCGTATGTGATCTCAGAGCATTATACCTTTGAACAGATGAACTATATAAATGTCTGTGACAAGTCAGATAAGCTTCCCTCAAGCTAGAGAAAAGTAACTATAGCTTCCAAGATTTTGAGTCTATTACTTGTATCATCATGAATGTATTGTCATTTTGACTGCAGGATGGGTGAGAACTCAGATGCAGCACTTTGTTTGTTTATTTATAATAACAGTAGACGTTTAGTTGCTAATAATTTGAATTATAATGTCCTTAGGAAATGTGAATAGTAATGAGTACAGTTCTGGATGATATTTGTGAAAAGAACACATTTAAATATCATAGAATCTAGAGAATGGTTTGGGTTTAAAGGGACCTGATGGATCATCTACTTCTAATCCCCCAGCCATGGGCAGGGACACCTTCCACTACACCAAAGTAGGTGGTACTCAAAGCCTGATTCAACCTGGCCTTGAACACTTCCAGGGATGGGGCATCCACAGCTTCTCCGGTCAACCTCTTACAGTGCCTTTTATCCTTCACAGTAAAGAATTGCTTCCTAATACCAAACCTATATCAACTCTTGGATTAAAGCAAATCCCTCTGTCCTATTACTATATTACTACAGACTCTTGTAAAAAGTCCCTCTCTGTCCTTCTTCTCGCCCTTTCAGGTACTGGGAGGCTACAGTAATGTCTCCCCAGAGCCTTCTCTTCTTCAGTCTGAACAGCTTAACTCCAGATGAGCTTCAGCCCTCTGATCATTTTTGTTTCCTCATCTGGATTCACTCCAACAGATCCACATTTTTCCCCTACAGAGGACACCAGAGCTGGATGCAGTGTTCCAGGTGGGACCTCACCATAGTGGAATAGAGGGACAGAATCCCCTCCCTCATGCTGCTGGCCATGCTGCTTTGGGTGCAGCCCAGGACACAATTGGCCTTCTGGCCTGGGAGTGCACATGGCTGGGTCATGTTGAGCTTCTTGTAAATCAACACACCAGAGTAATTTTCCTCAGGCCTTCCTTCAGATTATGGATTTGGTTTGAGAGTATACCTTACATTCTGTGAATGGAATTTTAGTTGTATATATGCTGAGACAATGTGTAATAAGGAAGGCAAGGACAATGAGTTATTGCTGATCACAAAGGCACAAAACAATACAGTAAGATAATGATTTAGAACAGGACAGAACTGGGTTTTTTGGTTTTTGAAAAATTCTGCAGTTTCAGTTCTAGTTTATACTTCTAAAAGGCAACCAAAAAAGAAAAAGAAAGAAGAAAAAATGTCTGAATCACTTTAAACTAATAGTAACAAATGTGGTAATACTAAGACCTCTCATTCTCATGTAGCTTTTGGGTTTTTTTCTTTATATTTATAAATACAAATATATATTTATGTGTGCATATATGCATGTCTGTATATTTAAAAATGCCTATTTTCTTAAAATGTCTCAGCTTCAGAAATTGAAATTATTCTTTTTGGAAGGTGACTGGCCAATATGAATGAAATATGTCAATAGTATTGAAAACAATTTGGAAAATCAGTTAATGATTCAAGTTTTTCCATAATATGTGAGCAAAAAGTAGAACTCTGACTGTTTTGAATAATGGTATATTGAAAAAATGTGCTCATCATGATGCAGACTTTCCCCTATTTTTCCCCTCTTGCTGCCCTCCAAAATATAGAATCATAGAATATCCTGAACTGGAAGGGACCCACAAGGGTCCTTGAGTTCAACCCCCGGCTCTGCACAAGACATGCCAAGAGTCACACCAATACTGGGAGCATTGTCCAGACCCTTCTTGGACTCTGTCAGGCTTGATACTGTGACCACTTCCCTGTGGAGCCTCTTTCCAGTGCCTAGCCACCCCCTGGGTGAAGACTCTTTTCTTAATATCTGACCTTAACCTCCCCAGTCTAGTATAAAGATGAAAACATGCAGATATTTGTAAGATAGCAAACTACACTTAAAAACTGTGTTGTACTTGTCGCCTGAGTTACAGATTCATCTGAAGCAAGTAAATACCACCAGTTTTGGGTTTTTTTGTGGTTCTTTCATGCAGCACTTTTGAACCAATAAGGTTTCCTGGAAGGGGCAACCCACGCCATTCCATGGATCCACAAAGTATGCAAGAACTTGTCTTTTCACTACTAGTCTGTTTTGGACAAGCTCCAACTAATTCTTTGTTTGTACAGACACCCCTCTGCTCTAAACTATTTTTCTTTGAGAGTTTCATTTGTCCTTGGCACTGCAATTTTTTCTCACAATGCTGTGAGAAAGTGCTGGGACAGCTGTTTGGTGTATAAGACATTCTTTACAAAGAGTGTGCATCAAATTTAGAAAGGTGGTGGGGTTTTTTCCCCCCAGGGAAAAGGTGGAAATATATATGACTTTGCAGAAATTTCTTGCAGTGTTGTTGTTTTACTCCTGTCTTTCAACAAATAAATAACATAATGCATTTTATGAAGCTGGACAAAAAATGAGATTTTTACAATCAACGTGAAAATAACCCATTCAGTAAATACTGGCTATCTGCCATGTACTGATATTTTTCACTAGCTGCCTGCATGGTGAGTTAAGGCTGCTAATGTGTGCTTGTCCTAATCCTACACTGCTGAAGAAAACAGATCTAAACTGAATCTTAGGGGAATTTGGAAAAAAAATTGTAGAGTTTCACTGTGAAGTTGCCATAAATATTATCCTCATCCTTGTTTTTTTCATTATAATATTAGCCTAAATTCAAAATGGGCTTTTCTCTTGACATCTAAATTCTGTTCAACACAATAATTCCCAAACTTTCATGCTTGTGATTCATATAGCCATGGAAAGTGGTTTAGATGGCTTATGAAGTTTAAAAGGAAAATCTGCAAACTGTCAGTGTCAGTGCATGTGTTGATCTAGAAAGAAGGATGGTTGTTTGAAAATCATTCTGTGGTTGGGAAATAGGAGTGCGGCTAGATTAAAAGTCAAGAATAAAAAACATGAATAGAAAAACAGGCTAAAAATTTGAATACATCAGGCAAACAATTCATTCCTTACAAGAAACAATGGTACAAGGATCTCTCAGGTGCCTGTAATAAGGCTTATGATGACACTCCTGAATATCTTCAGAAGAAAAATTATTGATTTCTTTTTTGGGGAGGAAGGAAATTGAGAGGAGAGGGAAAGGGGATAACTGCTGTATAATCTAACAACATTTTTCCTAGCTCGATGTAATTTTTTCTTTCTTTGTTTCTGTATCTGAGAGCTGCCATTTTATCATTTCATCATGCCACACTCTTACACTATGCAATATAGTTATGCATTGAAATGTCACTCCCACCTAATCATGAAAGTTGTGTCACACACCCATTTACAGCTAATATGACTCCCTTAGTTCATGTAACAGACTTCCAAGGCAATAGGAAGAAATGAGCTTAGCTGAGTACCCTTATATATACTATTCACATATCTAAAAATATAGCATATTTACCCTCATAAGTTTTGAATTCCACAATTTCTAGAGTAAAAATGTACTTAATCTATTAAAAAGTATTTATTCTTTATTTAGAATAAGTGAGGGTTTTCTCCATGGCTCCATATCCACAGCCTAGTAAACAGGAATATGCCTTGTTACTTAATATATTTATTTTCCAGCATTGCCTAATAAATGTAGAAGGTGACATTGCATGATTATGTCTCATCCAATTCTGTCTTATCCAGTCCTGTGCTTGATGGAAATAAGATCTGAAAATGAAAAATTCCTTCCCTGACAGCCTTCTTCATCCTTTCTCCTTTTTCCATTCCCTAGGGCTGAGCTGTGTGAGGGTCCATAAGGAATTGGGTCAGCCCCAACCATTTCTTACTCTAATGTTCAGAGTCAGTAATGAAATAAACCTGTGGCAGTTTTGCTAAAAGGGAGTATGTAAAGTATGAAGGTTTCATCTCTACTTCATGTTCTCAATGATTTCTAAACTCATCCAAGGGAGAGTATGACTAATAAAGCTGTACCTTTCCTCACAGTTTTTATTAGACTCAGTGTTAAAAATGTGTCGATTTTGTGGATCCAGTTTGATCTAGGCTTTTGAATAAGCTAAAAGATTATTTAATGCCTAGAAAAATTATTGTGTAACTTTCTTGTAAATCTTGATTGCTAGTATGGGTTATGAGTACTGAAATAACTAAACCAATCCCAGAATCTCCAAGATTCCATATTTCAGTGTTGTAGTGCAGGGAGCAGGAAGAGGGACAGGAGATTTTAACATAGCTCGAACATGGATAAAGCAACAGATATAGATCACCCTATCTGCAGGCTGATGGAAGCCTTGCATTTTCTCCTGTCCTTGTGAGTAACTTCCATGATCTTTCTTTTCCCTAAGTAGTGTCTTCTCTATTGCATTGAAGGAATGAATTAATTTCCTTAAGATGGTTGCACTGAACTGAAGTAGGATGGCCTAACGCATCTAAGTTCTTTTAGCTATGGGTCCCTTAGGTCCTGCTTGTTGCCAGAAAAAGTCATTTTGGGTTGTTCTACAAACTGTCACTATTGCTTTTTTTCGGTGGTAGCAGCAGGAGGGGGTTCAGGCAGAAAGAACATAAGATCTACTGCTTGCTTAGGGTCTTTTTTACTTCTCAAGAATGTCATGCTACAGAAACACAAAACTTCTATTATATTCTAGTCTACACTCCATTCTACTTCTTTTTTTTTAACCATGGAAGGAGTCATGCATCATGCAATGTTAAATGCATACACTTATAACAGTATGGTAAGATATCTTCACTATTGTAGAGGGAAACCCAGCCAGGTCAGTAAGTAGAATCATCACCTTATGGTGAGGGTTTCTTTTAAAATCATACAAATAATGTGTGTGTATGTGTTGGGATATATAAATATGTGTGTGTGCGTGTGTGTGTGTGTGTATGTGTTTATAAATATATATATATATATAAAGACTGAAACCACTGAAAGCTGTTTTGTGCATGCCTTTGATATTCAGATAAGAGTCTGAAGATTTAATTTGAAGAAAGGCTTTCTACACAAACATCAAAATGCCTTTGTGTATTGTGCTCTCTTTCTATCTCTGGTTTAATCTGAGATCTTTGGAGCTTTAATTTTTTTTC
>WBMY01006445.1:445456-506430 GCA_013397315.1 Donacobius atricapilla | reverse complement strand
AAAACCCCACACAGGTGTGATGCTGAATGCACACAGACTATGTTTTCAAGTGTGTAGATTATATTTTAGAATTTCTTCATCCTAATATTGCTCTATCCCTATATGTTCAAAGGCACAATTCCTATAGGAAATTTGGTAGTTTGTTTGTTGAATTCTCAACTATTGTTTTGTAATTCTGTTGAGAAGATCATGCCATATGTCTGAGTATGCAGTATGAATAATTCCCTTCTTGGACACAGTGGGGTTTCTTGGTAAACCTATCATCTACCTTCTTCTAGGCTTTCCTAAAGGTAAAAGCCCAAGTACTGCAAAGGTTAAGTGAGCTGGCCTTTGGAGCACAGCAGGAAGCTTTCCAGTCTGTGCTTGTCTGTTAATTTCTGCCAAAAATATTCCTGCTCATTGTTTTTCTTTGCTTTTATTCCCTGAATTTTGAAAGAGCTGTTTGTACTTCATGCACAGACACTGTGCATGCTAACATGATGGGCAAGTATTCTAAGTGGCCGTCCAATCTGAGTTGTCATTGGTAAGCTCTGCCAATAAGAGAAAACACAAACTTAGGAACTTCACTGTAAGCGGCTAGCCATTTTGGCTACTAGGCAAATCCAGCCCGATTGTACAAAGCACCATCTGGTGATCTTTTCAGCAGTCCTTCAAGTCAAAGTATTTACTTTTCATAAAAAGAACAGCAAACATCTAATCTGTCTTGCAAATTATGCCTCTTTTTTTCTGTAGAGAAGACAGACTGAGAGGGTTGGTGTTGTTCATCCTGGAGAAGACTCTGGAGAGACCTTATAGCACCTTCCAGTACCTGAAGAGGGCCTACAAGAGGGCTGGAGAGGGACCTTTCAAAAGGGTCTGTAGTGATAGCAACAGGGGTAATGGTTTCAAACTAAAAGAGGGTAGATTCAGATATGAGGAAGAAATTCTTTATTGTGAGAGTTGTGAGGCACTGGAACAGGTTTCTAGCTAGAGAAGTTGGGAATGCCCCATCCCTGGAAATGTTCAACGCCAGTTTGGATGGGGCTTTGAGTGGCCTGGTGTAGTGGAAGATTTCTCTGTCAATGGCAGAGGAATTAGGACTTAAGGATACTTAAGGTTCCTTTCAATCCAAAGCATTCCATAATTAGCACAATTCAGTTCTGGCAAGTAATTATGGCGGCAAACTTGTATGTGAGTAATGAATGCTTTATTGGGAGGCTAAAACACTTCCTTCTTTTTATATTTTTTTTAACTGCTTTTACCACTCCTGTGAAAGAGATACCTGAAAAAGCATATTCTGGAGTGGATGTTGAAGTGGCAGTAGCTTCTGCAGCAACAGAAATCTTGTACCAAAATTCATGGGAGCACCCTTTGGTGGTCAGATTTATTAACTTGCTTTGCTAGAGTGTAAGTCTGAGATTTTCAATCTTTTATCTGTGGTACATGAAAATCTGTAGGACATGTTCAAATCTGTCTTTGTATAAAATTGGCAGAATTAAATTTCACAATTGTCATGGGAAATATTTAAAGGTACGTAAACTGAAAAAGGTTAAAAATCATTTCTTCACAAATACAGCTTCATGATATTTACAGAATCACAGAATAATCTGAATTTGAAGGGACACAGAAGGAACATCAAGCCCAGCTCTTAAATGAATGGCCCCTATAGAATTCAAACCCATGACCTTGGCATTATTAACACCAGGCTCTCACCAACTGAGCTAATCTCAGATTACTGTTATGAGGGGAATATACCTGTCATATTTTGAGGAGAGATCATTCTGACTGATCCACAGCTTTTCTACTGACAGAAAATCATCGAATTATAGAATCATTTTATTTAGAAAGACCTCCAAGATGATTAAGTTGAACCATAAACCCAGCACTGGACCACAAGTCCATCACTAAATGATGACATGCAGCACCATCCCTCTCTGGGGATAGTGACTCAGAAGACTTTTTAGGAGAAGATAGGTATAATGACATAACAATCATAACAATTATAACAATCTATATAACAAGTCAGAAAAAAAGAACTATCTCATGATACTGGCAGAAAAACAGAGGGTGGAAATAGAAGTGATAGATATAGCAAGAGTGACATCAGGTTTTCTTTATTGTAATAAATACAAATTTACATCTCAGGCTTTGTATGGCGCTGATGTTTGCTGCAGATATACACCACAGAAGGGATTAAGAGGTCCATAGGAGTTTCTCTTCTTTTTATAATCTACCCTGACCTTCCTATCCCATTTCTTAATTATTTAGTATTCAGACTTCTCCCGTGTTCCTCTGTATTCCTACCTCCAAGATCCTTTCTTTGCTTCAGGAAACTCACTAGGCTCATCAGACATGCATGCACCATTTACTTGCATGCTCAGCAAGTGCCTGGGAAGACAAAATAAGGTAGATGAGAACTGGAAAAGGTACTGAAGAGGATTTATGATTGAATTTAAGCATTCTGATACAAAACTGAACAAGCCTCTGATTGTTCATGGTCCAAAAACCTCTGTAGGTTCTTCAAATCTTATCCCTTACTATGGCATCTAAAACTCTGCATGAAGAGGAATATAGTAAACTGTGGGCTCAACATTTCTGAGTCTGAATTTTTAACTTACTAACTACTGCTAGCCCCATTCCCAAGGGAAAGTTGTCAACAGTTTTCTCTCTTCAAAACATCTCTCTCCATTTCTCAAAACAGGTTAAGTAAACAGTGTTCCCTTTCCATAACAACTGTCCCCAGGTGTTGTTTCCTATTACTTAACCAATGGAGAGAAATGTCAGTCCAATGGACCAATAATATACCTTTTAGGGCAGCACATTATAAAAGATACTGTTAGAATTGTAAACAAAGCCTTTCCCTTCTGACAACTATATGGAGTCAATCTATTTTCGCGTCCTACCGTGACAGTAGACATCAACTCCTACCTTCTTTGCCAGGTCTTTTCCTACCCTTCAACGTGCCTCTCTTCCCATGCCCATCCTCCATCTTAGTACCTGGGGAACAAGGCCAGCTTTGTGATGGTCTTGTGAGGTACAAGAGTTTCACTGGGAGGTAGATGCTGACTCCAGAGTTTAAAAGTACTAAGACTGTGGGGGGGGAAAAAAAAAGGCGAAAAAAAAAGAAAAAAAAAAAGAAAAAAAAAAAGAAAAAAGAGCATTTCAAACTCTTCTTTGTCCTATTTCTGAGACTCGTTGCAGAAGGATGGTTTCTAGCTGATCTATTACTGCCTCTGGGTTTTTTTGTTTTCCAGTCGTAGCTCTGGAACTGCTGATGAACCAAAATCTTTGTAGCTGCTCCTAGTAATGCAATCTGTTGTTTGGATCTAAAATTATTTTAATTGTCTAATTAGCATTCAATCACCTGAACTTCAGTCATGTGTTCTGGATTTTGATGAGTTGTGTATATTCAGTTTTGCTGTCACTTTCCTTCTGGTCTTTATTTTCCCTTCATGTAGGCTGAGAAGGTGTTTAAAATGTGCTTAAAAATTCTGTTTCCATTAATAACCATTTTGGTATCTTCAACTATTAACTGAATTAAAAAAATCTGTAATAATATTCTTTTTGTACAATTCAAAATCAGATCCTAACTGCAGAAAGACATTGTATTACTGCATTAATAATGTGACATTAATAGTTTGGTCTTAGCAGCTTGGTTATAGTTGAAGATAAAAAAAAAAGAAAAGGCTGGGAAGAAGTATCTTTCCAAAGCAAGTCAACAAGAATTAACAGGCTTTGGCTGTTGGAGGTTGCCTGAGGAAGGGTAGCTTGCCGTACAGTATATTTTTCAGTTATATAATTTAGCCTAATAGCTCTGGTAACATATTCAGGATGCATCCCATTGGGATAAAATTTATTTGCATGCTGTTTCTTGCTTGTGGTCAACTAAATATCAGGGAAAGAAAGACATCATAAACTCAAGCAAATGGTGGTCATTGAAATAATGTATTTAAGTTTTTTTCAGTTTTTTTACTGCTTTTGTTCCAGATTATATATCAGGATAGAAATCAAATTGGTGGGACACAGCAGTTTTCTCACCAAAAAAATTGTGCAGAGATGACTGTATGGAAAAGTCAGGCTGTGACTGGAGGCCATGCTGGAGTGAGGAAGCACTGTGCTTTTGCTCAGGTAGCATGCTTAAATTATGTCCCTGAGTCTCACAGGACTTCCAGCAACCCAGATAAAAGGGTCTGCAAAAGCTATCTCCTGCCTCAGCTGAGGGATGGTGCTGCTTGTAATCCTGTACTAACTAACACTAATGCTGCCTGTGGATGAAGTCTGTTCCTCTGCTGTTTCAGTTTAAAATTAGGTAAAATAACATTTCTTTAAAATAATGTACTTGTTTTTAGACCAAAAGTGCAACAAGAAGGAAGCTCACCTTAGAACAGTTTGTTCTACTCTTGCTGGGGGACAGTAACAACAGTTGAAAGCTGAGTCCACAGCCTGTTCCTTCCACCCTCTCTCCCTTCCTCCTTCTTTCTCTCTTCCCCTCTGTCCTCCTTCTGTCTGGTCTGGCACTGCAGAGGGAGTACATTACCAGCTTCAAGACTAATCAAGGTCACTGCACGTTGAATTTAGACATTATCATATTCATGTTGCCATGACCATTCTTTGACAGGAGAGGTATTTGCTCTTACCCAATACGTAATAACTTTAAGGGCCTACGAGCATTCATTTTCAGTTGAGACTAGTGAAATATACTGAAAACTGTCATTAAATGCTCAGAGACACTGTTATTTCACTACTTGTAACAGCAATTGCAGTTTGTAATCATTATCTCAGCAGAATAAATCACTTGTTACTCATTGTGATTGGCTAATGTACATAAACTTTACCATAAACTAGGACTCTAAAAAATCTAGAAGAAATATATTATTGACAGTTGCTGGGCAAATTGGTATTGAATTCAAAGAACTGATGAAAGCAAGAAAGGAATGATAAAGCATGTTTACTAAATGTGCATTAGAAGGGTAGTCATTGAAGGTTATGACCATCAAACCTGATAAGATTTTCTTTGTGACAGACTCTTAGTCACATTGGAGTGAATGAATTGAAATAAAAAGAGTAACTTTGAATTAAAAATCAAAGCAAAGATTTGATTCCTCAATGTTTAGCTGTTAATGCTGCCATACCTGGGCCTTTTTGTATATTATAAGGCATTCCCTTTGCCCGCTTTGTAAGGTGTAATTCTGAAAGGTTGGAAAAATTAAAAATCTAATTTGTCTTGGAGTCCAGGATATATGTCCAATTCAATTGCTTGTAATGACTTTAGGGAGATGGGATAGCAGAATATATTAATCCCAGTTCTCAAAGCAGTAAATGAAAAAGAAGAGAAGAATGCATTGCACCTTCCTTCATGGACATCTGTATGCAAACCTAGAGTTGCTACATAGAATAATATTTGGTATCAAAATAGTGTCAGGAAGAAAAGTATTACTGTAATTTTAGAGCTATTGTAGACTGAGAAAGTTCCTTCAATATAGACAAAAATATTAAAATGACTTTTTCATTAGATTTCGTTTTAACACAGAAACTTGATCTTAACACAACATTTGGAGCATATTCATCTCTCAGATTTGGAGCTCAGTAGCAAGATAAATTTTGTACAAATTTCACATTTCATTATACATTATTAAAGATGAATAGATTCTTTTTTTTATTTTAATACTGGCAAAGCTTTCCCTTGCAAGACCCTTCACAAGCTTCTGCCTTTGTTTTTTATTTAAGCTGCTGCCTAAAGTTACCTTGTCAGAACAGAATTCAAGTGCTATCTCTAGCTTTGTATCTCTACGTATCCTTTTAATCTGTAGTTCCACAGTATTGCCTCTTTCCTAGTACTAGAAATGTTGTGATGTGAACACTTACATCCTTTGACTAATACTGGATCCGAAAGTCTCAGCATCAGATAGGCAGTCCAGGTTTGGTTTACGTCAGCATTTATATAATGGTTTATGTCTGGGTTTGGTATATAAATTGAAATGTAGACTTTACAAAGGTTTGAAATTCAGCCACCATTTTGGAGCTGGGGGAAAAGAAGAAATGAAATAATAGAATGCCTATAGTTGTATTTCTGCTGAGAAAGAATATCATACTTGACCACTTTTAGGCCATGAAAAGTTTGCAAGCTCTTCCAGTTCGATCTACTTCACATTTTTTCCTCCAAGATTTTCAGACTCTTCTGAAAAGAGATTTTTAATTTTTTTGTTTGTTTTTTTAATGCATGAAGCTAGTCCTGTGGTTAACTAATGACAAATAATATCTTTTGAGTCTGAGTTGAGTCCCTTGATTATTTGTATTCTGACATAATTATTTGATGTCTTCGCCCTGTGCTTGGGAAAAGTCAAGTTCATCAGATCCCTGTGAAGCAGCAAGAGGAAACTGGTTTTACTCATCTTGTTACCTTTTTTGCCTCTTCTGATAAGTGCTGATGAGATACGCTCAAATACAGATAGATTTTAACTGAATTCCCAATAGTCTTTGCACCTAGATGTTATTTAAACCTTATGTAGTTTAAAACCATTTAGTGTACAGTGAAGATTGAAATATCATGTATCATATTCAAGTGTAATATGCTTCCTGTCCTTATTTGTCCCCATCAAGTTCAGGAATAGCTTATTAAAAGGAAAGTAACATGTGTAAAATTCAGCAATATAGTCAAATGTCAATTCTCAAGCTGGATGAAGAGAACAGTCCCGTAAGTATACTTATAAGTAAATTAAAATAGAATATTGTGCAAGTTTAACCAAAATGGTTATTTTAGATGCCTAGGATCTGTGAAAATTGCAATGGAAGGTAATGCTGCTCCAAATTATTTCATCTTTCATTCAGAAAATGATATTAATTATGGGAGCACCTGTTAGACTGTACTCACTTATTGTCAGTATTTCAAATAAATATCCTCAATTGAAATGAATTCTTTCACGATTGAAATCTACAGCCTAATTGTATTTTTAATGTGCTTTTGGCAAAAGTATTTTGGCTATTACTCTTTGTTGAAACAAAATGCCCACTTTTTACGAACTAATTATATTCAGGTTCAGAAGGACCCCTTTGATCATACGGACAAGTATTGTGGTCTCTCACCCAGGTATTCCTGTGTTCTAACCTGTTACTCCTGGTTATATCTCCTAGGAAATATTTTAAAAGGCATAAGAAATTCACCCAGGGAAATCCTAGAGATTGCTCAGAAACAAAATTTAATTCATTAATTTTAAAAGGTAGTCTTGCTTCTGATATGAATGTGCCTGGGCTTAGCCATTAAATCTTGCCACTTACTTGATTACGTACTTATAGGCTCTGTACTTATCACACACTCCTTTTGCAGTTATTTGCTTTTCCAGACTCAAACACGATACATTTCTGATGCAGATTTGCAGATACAAAATATCATTTCAATTTTTATATCCACCCCAGGCACATGCCATCTTTTAAGTTCTCTCACGTTATTCTTCTACGCTGTAGGTCATATCTTGAGACAGTATCACAGTAATGATCCACCTTAGTGACTCTCAGAATAGCTACAAAATCTCTGTGAGCAACAACCAGGGGAAATGGTGTTTGTGGGTGTGTCCTCCTCAATATTTCCAGTTGCAGGGCATGATGAGGGAATAAGCCGGACAAACCAGCATACTTGTCTCTGAGCCTGGTGTCCACCAGCAGAATTTTGGGTTTTTTGGTCATGGATTGGTCTACACAATACCAGACTTGTTGGTGACAGATGGGAAATAAAGGAACTTTCTGCAGGAGTTAGCAGGTCCCATTGTAAGACTTTAACCTAGATTTGAAGAGAGAAAGGGAAAAAAACCCAAGGTCTCTAGAGGCAAGTCTGGGCATGCCAATGTTTGAGGTATGATTTTCTAGCCAGGTCCTTTGGTCTTAGGTCTCTTTGTCATCTCAGTGGAGATAGGGGAAGGAGATTCATGTGGCAGGAAAGACACAAGGTTTATGTATTGTTAGAAACCATGGATGTGCCTGAGAATGGTGGGAGTCTGTTATAGACCACCCATAGAGGATGAACAGGCAGATGAGGTCTTTGTTCTCAGGCAGGACTTCAATGTCCAGATGTCTGCTGGAAGCGCAATGCCGGCTGCCCAGGGAAGTGGTTGAGTCATTATCACTGGAGGTATTTAAACGACGTGCAGTTGTGGCATCTAAAGACACAGTTTAATGGTGCACTTGGAAGTGCTGGATTAAAATTTGGACTCAATAACCTTAAGGGTCTTTTCTAACCTAAATGGTTCTATGTATTTTCATGCATTATTTACTGTGACAATTTCTGAAAGAACCCCTCCTTGTTAAACAACTGGGTAAACAACTTTCTTCCTTCTGTTCTACATTCCCTTTTCATGTATCAAAGATTATAATTTTGAATGTGATACACAGATTTTGGAAGCTGTTTAATCTTTAGTTATTGGAAAATAAAAATTATTCATCACTGTTTTTAAGGTGTGAATGCATCAACTGAGCTGTTCTAACTGATACGTTTTTTAAATACTATATCATTTATCCCTAGCAATCCATGGCTTTCTGTGGTGTGTTTACAGCATTAATAGAGAAAACATGACATAGTATAGGAATATATTTTCAGAAAAACTCTTTAAAAAGGAGATCTTTATTCTGTGGTGCTAAAGAGTCTGTAGATATTGCAAAGGAAAATGTGAAATGTTGTGAAAAATTAAATTTCTTATCTATGCTTTGTCTCAAAATATTTTAAAATAATATAGTGTGAAATAGTATGATAAAATGGTATAGAGTAAAATAGTATACAAATATTATTATACCTCTGTGAAGTAAAATATTTTTTGAGACTTTGGGCTAATTTTAATCTAGTTGTAATTTTGAAAATTTTATAAAACCTTTTTTGAACACAATGGATTATTGTCCAGTACTAGATTGATTTTGTTTGGCACCATAATTAAAGATTGTGTTCCATCTATGTTTTTTATTGCCAGAAAAATCACTGATCTTCAAATAAAAAAGTTTGTTTTGTTTTTTTTTCCTTCCTTGATTCTATTTGCGAATGGATTTTCACAGCAATTCACATTTTTCTTCCCTTATTTTTTCAAAGATGAGTTTGCAAGGACTCATGCATGACATTCATAACAAAACAAAACAACTAAATGAGCAAAGTGAGATTTTTTTCTGTTGTTATCGTCTATTTAGTTTTATCAGGGCCCTGGTTCCAGCCAGGATGTCATTAATTTTTGCAGTAGCCAAGACAGGACGCAGGACCCAGACATTATTCTGTACCATCTCACATCATTTTCTGGGGAAAGGCAAAAGGCACCCTTCTGGGTGATGTAATGTGGCAAAGGGAGTGGTCAAGTATTGTCGGTGTGAGCAATCGTGCGAATCACGCACCTCTTTTCCTGTACACTCTGTCATTAGTATCATTGCTGTTACTGGCCATTGTCTTATCTCACTGTTGTTTTTAAAAAGTTGTTCATATCTCAACCTGTGATCTTTAGGTGTTTTGCCTCCGATTTTCCTCTCCAGCCTGCTACAGGGGAGAGGGGAGGGGAGAACCAAGTGGCATGTGGTTTGGGTGAGCTCTAGACTGGGGAATACCATTCCTAAACCATGGAAACCAGCTATCAGCTCCAGGACTTCTGTTGTACAAGTTCATGCTCCAACAGCAGTGCACAGGCATTGGATTTCTGTTTAACATTTGCTAAAGACAACATCCATGATTCTGTCTACCCAAGGGCTGACTTGAGGGAGCTTTCTGTAAGATTGCCATGGTGAAACTAATTAAATGCACGTTGATCCCAAGAAATTATATCAAATTATGGAATGTATACTCCAGATTTATCATCTGTGGAACGGGACAAGAGCCACCCCTCGGCTTCAGTATGTACTTTTAACCACTTATAAGTACTTACCTCTCAAGAGGCCATCAAGTCTTCTGTTGTGACTAAATAGGTACAAGGAAGATCAGAATTCTCAGTCATTATCACTTAATATATATAAGAGTATACTTGAAGTTAAAATTAATTTTTAGGCAAAAAATTAGGCAGTCTTGGTCTGTCTAAATGTTCTTGAACTCTTTCAGACTTGGTGCCATGATCACTTTCCTGGGGAGCCTGTTCTAGTGTCTGGCTCCTATTTGGGTGAAGAACTTTTTTCTAATGTCCAACCTAAACCTCCCCTGACACAATTTCGGAGTCTTACTGGTCAGCAGAGAGATCAGTGTCTGTCCCTCCTCTTCCCCTCACAAGGAAGTTGTAGACTGTTATGAGGTCACCCCTAAGTGTCCTCTTCTCCAGGAAGAAGACACCAAGTATCCTCAGCCATTCCTCATATGATTTCCCCTTCACATCCTTCAACACCTTCACAGCCATCCTTTGGGTGCTCTCTAATAGCTTTATTACTTCGTTATTTGTGGTCAAAGTGTATCCCTTCCTGACATTATCCAAGTTATGTTTCTGATCTTGCTGCAAAAGTTAGATATTAATCTAGTATGATGTCCCAAATAAATAAGAAATAGTTGAGATTTACTTGGTGGTCACAAGCTGAATCATGTGTATTGTATCTGTGTACAAAGATCACTCATTTATGCTAGAAAATATCCATCATGATCTCACATTTTAATTTTCATCTTCCTTTGCTATTTTTTCTAATAGTTAACCACATGCATTTCTATAAACTTTATATACATTCTTGTTTTGTTTTAATTTCTCTTTTAGAGGGTTCTGGCTGCTTCTCTAATACTGGGAGCATTTTGTACACATGATTCCCCTGTTAAATGCAATTTTCTTGTAGTCTTTAATGTTAGAAGTATTCTCCTTCCATATAGAGTGAGGTCCTTAAGTAACTCAATTTAGCATAGTTTTTCTCTATTGAACAGTCTCTTTGTGGTGTGGAACCTATTAACAATTTGAGTGCTGGTTCCACATATGATTCTAGTCTTACCCACTATCTTGGTTGTATGTCATTAACTTCATTTCCCATAGTACCGCACTTGACCCTGTGTTCAGTGGCTTGTTTGCTATAGCGTCCAGGTTCTTTTCTGAATTACAGATTTCCAAGAAACAATCAGTTCTCCTGTTCATAAGTGTAACCTGATCTCCTCATTTGCAGATGAATAACCAATGGCTTATGTTGTATCAGTGATTAAATAGGTAACAGTGTCACCAGTCTTACAATGTCATTAGTTTTGCTAACCCCCCCACATTTTGTTTTTATTTACTGCTGATTCCATTTTGAAAAAATCTGTCATTTTAATAATCATTTATCACACATTCCTAAAGGGGCAAACAAAGAATGAGTTCTTCTCTCTGCTACGTGGTGTATAAAAACAAAGAGGTTGTTTCCCCCAAAGAGTTTACCCTTAATGGACTGTTACTTTAAGATATTAATGAAGATTTAATGGCCATTAGTAGTAAGCATGTTACTCTGATCTACGAAGACTAATGCATTCATTTTCCACACACTTAGACTCTATCACTTATCATCAAACTAACAAAGCATCGCCAAAACAAAGTGTATCAGTTTCTGATGCATTAAGACCCCCAAAATCCCATACAGTCTTCATGTTCATAAATAAGAAAGATCTGTTTGCATATATACACACAGTTTATATATTATCTATATGCATTCTGTCCTCCCTTAGTGTATGTTCAAAAGCACAGTGCTGAAATTTTTAGATTGTTCAACATTTCTTGTCAATTTTGCTAGAAAGATGAGAAAAGTGCTGATGATCATTTCCATCTTAGACATTATGCAGATCTGTTAATTCATAATTCTTATATCTAACTAAGGAGGGAGAGGTTCACTATAGTTAAATTCTAATAAAATATCTAAATTATTATTGTCTGTGATAATAGGTATGTAAAAAAATGTGTGCTGAAATAAAAGATTGTTTAAATCAATATGGCTTCTGGAACTGAACTGAAAAATTGAAAGGGTTTTCAAGCTGAGGGTGACTTTCACGTGTGCCCAGTCCACTTACAGTGCCTGAGACTTAACTTCACAGAATCACCGAATATGCTGAGTTGGAAGGGACCTAAAGGATCATCAAGTCCAACTACAGCTTTGCACTGTGCCATCCCCAAGAGTCACACCATGCGCCTGACAGTAGTGTCCAAACTCTTCTTCAGCTCTGTCAGGCTTGGTGCTGTGATCGCTTCCCTGAGGAGCCTGTTCCAGTGCCCAAACACCCTCCGGGTAAATACCCTTTTTCCTATTATCAGACACAAACCTCCCCTGACACAGCTTTAGGCCATTCCCTTGGGTCCTGTCCTGGTCACCACAGAGATGAGATCAATGGCTGCCCCTCCTCTTCCCCTCATGAAGATGTTGAAGACCCTGATGAGGCCTCCCTTCAGTCTCCTTCTCTCAGAGGAGACCAAGAGACCTCAGCTGCTCCTCATTTGGCTTCCCCTCAAGGCCTTTCACCATCTTTGTTGCCCTCATTTGGACGCTCTCTAGTAGTTTAATGTCTTTTATATCGTGACACCCAAGACTGCCCCCAGCACTTGAGGTGAGGCCACCCCAGTGCAGAGCAGAGCAGGACAATCCCCTCCCGTACCCGGCTGGCCATGCTGTGCCTGATGCACCCTAGGACAGGGTTGGCCCTCCTGACTGCCAGGGCACTGCTGACTCGTGTTCAACTTGCCATGCTCCATGACTTCCAGGTCCTTTTCTACAGGGCTTCTCTTGAGCATCTCTTTCCCTGTGCATATGCCCAGAGTTGCCCCATCCCAGGTGCAGATTCTGGCTCTTGCCTTCTTCAACTTTATATGGTCAGTGACTGTCCAGCTCTCTAATTAGTTAGGGTCTCTCTGCAGAGCCTCCTGGCCTTCATGGGAGTCAACAGCCCCTCCCAGCTTTGCACTGTCTGGGAACTTGATGAATATCCCTTTCCGGTCCTATGTCCAAATCTTTTATGAAGGTGTTGAAGAGCACTGGGCCTAAGATGGAGCCCTGCTGTACCCCAGCAGTGACAGATTGCCAGTCTGATGTCACCCCATTGACTATAATCCTTTGAGCCCTACCTGTTAGCCAGTTGCTCACCCCTCCCATCATGAGTTTCTCCAGCTGTAGGATGGACATTTTGTCCAGACAGATCCTATGAGAGACACTAGTAAGCATTTTACTGAAATCCAAAAAGATCACATCAACCGGCTTCCCTTGATCAACCAAGTGGGTTATATTGCCATAAAAGGAAATTAGGTTTGATAAGCAGGACTTTCCTCTCATGAAGACGGTGATCAATTACTGCGTTGTCTTTCAGGTGTTTTTCAATACCTCCCAGAATAAACTGTCTCTCCATAACTTCACTAGCCACTGAAGTGAGTATAACAGGCCTGTATCTTTCAGGATCCTCCTTCTTGCTATTTCTGAAGTTTGCGAAGCCATTCTCAGCTGATACTGACTATTCTGAAGACCAGAAAGATTGAAGAAAAAAAAATGTATACTTTTCAGTCACACTTGTCTTATCTGAGTATGTAAATAGATGGGGGAAGACAGTTCCTCTGTTATTTCAGAAAGGAACTTAGAGCAGTATTGGGTCAAGATATGTCTAGTGTTTTGAGACACTAATGCACTCCTTTATTTAAACAGAATCTGTAGCTCAGTGTTGTAAGAGACGACTAAAAAAATTGGAATATATTACATAGTAATGAAATTAGAAACACACTACTCTGCATAAATTCTTTGTAATACTGCAGTATATTTTTCCACAAGCTAATTTGTAGTATTAAGGTATACTTTGATGGAAAATCATAATTTCCTAACACTGAGAATTTCTAATTCTTTTAAATGAAAATTGAAATATTGCTCTGTTATGTTGCTGGGAAATGGCTTAAGGAACTATGCTATTAAAGGTCCATATAGAATACCTAGATTTTAAGTTAGATACTCTACTGCTGGTAATTCTTAAAACACTATGAGAATTTAGGACATCACTGACAGTGTTTATTTTCAGTCAACTGATTTACTTGTTCAAATAAGAATGTATATATATGTATATATTGAAATCAATGAGAAGAAGTAAGCTTTTTCCAACCTGTGAATCAATGGTAGTCTGGAAAGCTGGTCGTGATGGTTTGTGAAGCATGTATATATTTAAAAACTTTATTGAAGACTGTGATTTATAAATACTGATAATTGCAATTGCAGTTCCATATGTAACAGCTTTAAGCATAAAAAGAATCAAGATTAGTCAGTAACATGAATGCAAACCCTTTAATCTTGAACAATCTGCATATACCAGAAATACTAGTAATCAGCAATTTTCTTGACTAGAAGGATTTGTATAACCTCAATTTTCTGTGTTGCTATTAAAGTATGTAAGTATTGCAATGGTAGCTGTAAATCACAGCAAAATACATGTGATGACTTTCTTTCCTTAAATTTCTGTTAATTGTTTTCTATGAGAAATTTCAAATGGTAATGGCATACTGCTGAGGCAGAAGGATGTAAAAGTGCTTCTCATTCCAGAGAGGATAATGGCAAAGTATCTAAAGGTCAAGAAGAGTTCTGGGTATATTAATATAAATAGGTAGCTATAATTTAAGCTATTACCCAAGCATTGTCCAAGGGATGAGAGAATATTCCACTTTGAACAAGATTCAATCTATAGGTCTTCAAAGGGTTGATGTAATCATAAAAGATCAGGTTTAGAAGGGGTCCCAGGAGGTCATGTAGTTCTTAACTCTACCCTGAAAAAAACCTATCTGCTTGGAAACCCTCTGCAGAGATGCCGATCTTATCCATTCTTAAAATAGATAGAAAGAAAAGCATAACAATATTCTATTATTGCTAGATACTGTGTATAGAGAGTAATAATTGGAATGTCCTATTGTTGCTTAGCCTGCTGCTTCTCTCTGTATCTCACAGGAAAAAGATGAGGTACCTACAAGGGCACTATGTTTCAGAGAGTAATAACCTGAAAAGGAAATGCAAGCTAAGAACTAAATAAGTTTGTCTTAATCTAAGCAAGTTTCTACTTTTATGAGTAAGAAAACCTGGGGGCAAGGGCTAGGGACTCTGTGTTGAATTATTATTTCATCATTCTCTGGTATTTGATTCATTCCTTAATCCTTTGCTCTGTTTCTTATATAAAGACAAATTTTCTTTCCCAGTCAGAATCTCTTTCATAGTATTTTCCTAGTTGTCATCCCATTCCAGGCTTACTTCTTAAGAATTCCAGTCAAATGTTACTGGGAATTTTGTTCTTTATAAAGCAAATGAGACATGAAAAAGTTAGTGGAGACAGTTTTCAGTGCAATCTAGAATTTAAGTTGTTATTTGAACAATCATGTATAGATCATAATGAACTTTTATATTCATATTTATATTTCAACAATTGATGTCTCAAAAAAAAAAAGGTTTTCTTTAATACTAGCTAAAGTGAAATCCAGTAAATCCATCATATCCCAAACTGCATAATCAATATATTGTGTCTTCAGGTTTTGTCACAATGTGACAACACTCATATTGCAAAACTAAGACCAACTCAGAAAGTCTCCTTCTGATCCACAAAATGCATAATATAGTCTCATTGCCTATCAAGGTGAAGAAAGAGGTTAAGATTCTTAAAGATGGCAAATACTGATTTTCTCATTAATGAGTCCAGGATGAATAAACTCCACAGTACTACTTAAGACTTAAAAAGGAAAATAAACTTCTAGATAACTTCTAAACTTGAAATATACCTTTAACGTGTATGTTTTTCACAAGAATTGTTTGTTTTCATAATATGTTATTCTTTCACAAGAAATGATTACTTTATGGGAAGTAATTAATTGCCCTACCTCTAAGGTGTGAAATCTAAAGTATATAAACTGAATCATAACATTTCTTCCAAAAAAACATGCTCTTTCCCTGGTGGCTCATTGAGAAGTAATTTATGTATAGTCATGTCATTTGTGTTTCAAATAATAATTCAAAAGGATTGATTATAATAGAGTCAATGATTTTTTTAAACAGTTTCTGCTTTATAGCTTTCTCTTACTTAAAGGCAAACAACCAAGTTTTAGTTATTATATTAGCAAAAACAAGTAAAAAACAAGGATGTGTTTATTGACACTTAAAGCTGAGTTAATTTCTTTTCATATTAAAAAAAAACAACCAAAAGGCAGCAAAAAACAATACAAAAACCCCTCTTAAAAAAACCCAAAACATAAAAACAACCAATCAAAAACAAAAACAAACAAAAAAACCCCAAACAAACAAAAACCAGAAAACCAACAAGCGAACAGAAAAAAACCTCAGAAAAGTATGTTTCCTTTTGGAATAGATGGATAAAACAGAAACTAGTCAATTCACTGTCACAGCACATGGTCAAAGGCATCTAAACAGGCATTTTAGAAGGGAATATATGCCTTTTCTATTATGAGAAGAATGAATTCATGTTCTGCTAATTTCCCAAAGAGTTGAAACTCCTCCCACTTCAAATTTACTGTGTAAGCTGAAAGCCATACCTCTGTTAATCTTCCTGAGACAGGTAATACTATTCATATCTAATCACCACCTTGATTTTCAAGTTTAGCATTCACATTATTCCACTATTTACTAGATCTCCCTTGAATTAAATAGTTCGAATGTCAGTAGATTCAGGAGTTGAGTTTTTCCTAGGGTTTTTAAAATACTTTCTCTATCTCATCTCCTCTTCAGGAGGGCAACAGATGGCTTCAGAAATTCCCCTGGACCGGAGCCAACATGTTGTGGATAACACTGTGATCTTTACTAAGACTTAATCCTGTGCTTAAAGACACTAAGCTTAATGTGACAAATGATGTGTTTGAAATCAAGTGTGTGAACAAGTGGCAAACTCTTATACCAGGACACAATGCTGAAATGTGGGAGAATGCGGAATCAGGTTTGCATTCTCGTTTTATTTCAAGAAAGAAAATAATCAATCTTCTCTTCTACAGATTAATAACTGTAAAAATAACAATTCCACTCTTGGTTCCCCGTGTTTCTTTGTGTGGTGTACCTTCATCATTACCATGTTACATACTAAAAAATCATGGAAATTACTTATTCCCATGATATATACCGCTTTGTGAACTCATTTTAGAATAACAGTTTAGAAAAAAAAAAAAAATCCTAGTTCTATTTGTTTGGAATAGTTGCTGAATGCTTAGGAGCCTTTTATAACCATAAAATTTACAATGATACTCACTAGGGAGGGTTTATGAAGGGTGATCATGTAAGATAATTTTTATACAGGGAAATACTGAAAGAAGTTTCTAAAAAGAAACTAAACAGTTTCTAAAAGAAACAGCAATATGTAATTCTCTTAAGCAATAATAAATTGCTCATATAGAATTAACGATCTCCTGACATTTCTTTCAAAAGACTTGAAAAGAACTAATTAATGTAGCACATTTCAAGCTAAGCAAATTGCAATGATAAATGGGATTACTGGAAGCTATAAATGCAATTCGTAACTGAAGGAAAAGTGCAAAACATCACTCAGAACATTAAGGAATGCAATTAACCAAAACATTTGGAAGCACTTAATTACATCTGCAGAGGATAGTTAAGTGAGATCTGGTGCCTTGCATTAGTAGCAATGTCAAAGCTTCAGAAGATTGCTTAAGCAAAAAGTAGACCATTTGGCATCAAGATAATATCTGATTTGACATGTAAGAAAAATATTTCTTCATTGATAGATTATACAAATGTCTGAAAAAAATAACAGGTTCCTACCAATGACAAATTTTGAATTACAGGCAGAAAAGTCAGGTAGCTATTAAGTGGACACTTTCTTGTTGATCCAAATGTCTTTTGGTATAATTAATGTATACCTAAGTAAAAAGTGCGCAAGAAAATGGGGTGGACTGTAAATCAGCTAGAGCTTAATTCAGCAAATTGCAAAACTATATGGCCGTAATTAAGCAAAACCCTGACAAACTTATGTGCTTTCATTGATTTCACATCCCTTGTTATAACATTCTTCACTGAAGTTTGAACTCAGAAAATTGATCTAACAGATGAAACTCCTAAAGACAGGTATTAATTCGTGCACTCTTTCTTTCATAGAAAGGTTAAAAAGCTGTCTTTGTGAAGGCACCAGGGAGTGAACAAGCCTCAGGGGTGGCTGGCATGGAATGGCTTATATTCATGTTGTTCAGGACAAGCCTCCCCTGGAAAAGAAAGACTGTGTTCCCAGAGGGGTCTGGTGGTTTTTGCATCTCTGCTGCTTGAAGGGAGGCAGAAGTGAGGAAATCCATCAGTTCAGCCACACCTATGTTTCCTCCTGTATGAAGATCTATCTATACAGGAGCTCAGAAATGAAGTAGAGACCATCTGAATGAAAAAGCAAGCTCACTATGTAGCTAGATTCTCTCCTTGCTTTCCTTCACCTCATTCCTAGAGAATAGGCTGGCTATAGCATCTTGTTCCCTGCTCCACTTTTCTTCTTCTTGACCAGTTTTCTGGCAGCTGTTGTGATTTTAGCAATGAGATGCTTCTAGCTGAATGTTTGTGTTTAAAAAACGTAATGACTGAGTTATCAGAAATCTACAGAATCCCAAGTCCAGACACACTACTTAGAAACTGGATTATCAAATACAAGAACCAAAAAAATTGTGTTCTGTTCCTTCCACTTTCTAAAATAATAAAGCTTCACTTAAAAATTATGCATATTTGAAACTGAGATGATGATTTTTTAATATCAAATATTTGTGTCTGTATAGTCTATAGCTGTCTTTTGGTTACTATGGTGGAATATCATTTAATGATAAATGAAAATCACCAATAAGGGGTTTTATCCCCTTCCCTTGCAAGTCAAGAATTCATCTCCGGTTGTTTTTATTGCCTGAACAAGCAAGTTGTGCAGCTGCCAGTGAGTGTTTTAATATTCCCAGAATTTTCAGTGCACTATTGTTTTAATATCTGTTGGTGTATAACTGCTTTTATGGGTCAATTCTATTGATCACATGGATAACATTACCATTTTTAGTGTTGTTGCTATGACAAAGCACTGGTGAATAAGCGATGAAGTAATTTTTTAAGGTAATATATTATTGTTTCTATTTAATTTTATTTCTTTTTCATGGACATTGTTGTGACCTGTACTCATTCTGCATTTTAATACTCTGCAGCAAGTTCTAAAATTAAATAGGAAAAGTGAAACTAATTGAAAAATAGGGATATCTCAGAAGTACAGCAGATAAAATAGCATTGTAAAACTAAAGAGTAGATAAAAGACTAGTAAGTGTTCTGGGAAAAAATATCTGTGATTACATGAATAGAGGAAATTTTTAAGTTGTGAATATTAATGTTTGATTAAACAAAAGTACTGCAGTACTGGTTATAGTAGTTCTTTTGGGCTAGGTTGGAAAGGAAATGTGATTTTGTACCGAAATCTCCTCTGACTAAATTATACTAAGTCAAAACATTCTTCCTGCCACAAACATGCTGAGTGGCTTAATTGCAACATTCCTCAGTTTTTTTGAAAGCTGACAGATTTAGAAAGGACCAAAGATAAAGGCTGTCAAAATTGTAATCTGTTTACTGTCTGGACTTCCAGATCATAGGAGCTCCGTCCTAGGATCAGTCTTAGAAAAAAGGGAGAGTAATCTGTTATTTTTCCCACATTTTCTTTTTTGAAAAACTGTTTATGAATTCTATACATGAGTGATAATTCCTGCTTGCCAGCGCATCCTTTTTCAGATATGACTTGTAGTTTGCATAAAAAGCTGAGCATGCAAAGATTTCACTGCTTCCAGGGATATTCAGCTGTACAAAGGGGTAAGATCTCGGAAGGGTGTGGGCAGTAACAAAGTACTTCAACTGTATGGAGATGATCAAAATGAGACAACCATTTGGCTGCACCTTTAGAAAACTGAAAAAATTTTATAAGTATTGCAAGTCCTCAGATTTTTTTACACATTAAAGAACATGTATCCTAATTTTGAAGAAGATTCTGGATGTAGTGCGTGGGATCAAACTCAGGATTATTGTTTGTAAAGCAGCACTAGTTTGTGTGAGTGACCATGACAGGGACCCAGACCATCAGGGAATCTGAATCCTTTATTCAAAAGAAATGAGCTGGTTTTATACACTATTTCAAGGCACAGGATTTCCTTATATGGTAATTCTTACTCCATGACCTATCCCAGGTTGCCACACAAGCAACGTGCATTCTAAATGTCCTTCTGATCAAGTGCTGTTCACCCATCTGCTAGATTCTGTCAGGCTCCTCTCCATCAGGCTCTGCCATGTGGCACCTCCTGCCCCCAGGGTCAGTGTCTTGGTTAGAAAAGACAGGTATCTGCTAGGGAGGGCAGAACCTCCCTTTGGAATGGAGAATTCAAACCCCCTCCCTCCGAATTATTAAAACTTTGATATTAAGTCGGCTCTCAGGCAAGGATATGGGGATAGGAATAACAGCTCTTTACTAGTATGTATAACAAGGCAAACAAACAACAACAACTACACATTAATAATAAACAAAACCNAAATTCTATAGAGAAAAAAAAAAAAAAAAAAAAGAAAACCAAATCTAACCCCCAACAGTCAGGCAGAGACAAGCCTCTCTGTGCCACCTGCTATGGCGTTCTGCAGGTGCGTCCCACAGCCCGCAACTCAATTTCATTCTGTCTCTTCCCACAAGTTAGGTGATCCCTGACTTAATTGAGAGCAGGTAGAATTTTTTTAGATGTATGTAACTCAGGTATTGAGCATAAAATCTCCATGTTAGTTACTCCTGACTCAAAATGACATTTGTTTTACTCTTCTGTAATGATTTAGCTTTTGTTTAGCCTTGATAGTCTGAAGAATTGACACATTCTCCCATTTTATTTCACTTTTTAGAAGAGGTTTATGGAAAAATGTTGTGTAAATTTTCAAGGACTTTTGACAAAAGCTGCAAAGACAAGATAATCAGGGCTATTCCTGAGGCTGTACCCATAGGTTAAGTTCAAAATGCTACTATATGACCACGGCTACAACACATATTACAGTAATTAAAACACTTGAATGAGTATTGCTGTGAATGCATTTCATAGGACCCACCAAGTGCTAAAACAAACTATGCATTTGTTTTTGTTTGACTCAGTATAGGACTCTCTGGACTTATTTGGAATACGAGAAAAATGGATGGCAGAGTTGCTCTTTTTATTTCCATCTATGCAGTGCAAGCAGATGGGAGTCAATTTGATGATTTGTTTTAATGATTTAGTTGGCTAATTTGTCCCAGATTTGCTCATTTTGTTCACAGTTTGAAGAACCTGCAAGTATTTTTCCTTTATGCCATAAAGAGTACAGTGAATGCTAGCTGGGTCAGCCTGGTAGTTCTCTGAATTTTATCTTTAATACCAGCAGAGAATTCATTCTCTCCTGTAGTCACATTTATAGAAATGGAGTTTAGCTGTCTTCTTTGTCTAATTGACATTATAATTCAAAGTCAGCCAGCACATTAGTGTTTCAGTTTCCTATTTAAAATCATGACAAAACACATGTAACTATAATGGGCTCCAAGTTTTATGTTTCAACAATTATATTTTGTAATGCATAACTAGTAATGATTATTCTTTCAAATGAGATCATTTATATGGGAAGAAATTGCCAATATTAAGTTGGATATTTTCCCATAAGGGAAAGAGACCTTTGAAATTCATCCTTTCATCCAAAGTCTCAAACTGGTATTCTTTCTGGCTCTTCATTGTTGTCACATTTTTTTCCTCACATTCTGTTTTCTTCCAGTCCATTCATTCTGTCAAAGTACATCTTTTCTTCTGCTTTCCCTCCTGTTGCCCCTTTCTGCATCCTTCACTGTCTTGCCCAAGCTGCTGCTTCACAATCAGACTAAATGTAACTCTGCACTGGTCTCTGTCTCTACTTCTGTATATACTCTACTAGTCTTGCTCTCTAGTTGTACCTGTTCTTTTCTTTTCCTCATTGGGTATAAGATCTAGTTTTGTTTGAGCAGGTAATATGCTGTTGTACTTGAGTCCAGTCTGATTTTGAAGAAAGTGCTTCTGTTGAGTCTGCTTTCTTAGCACTGTGTCCACTTGCAGTGCTGTAGCAATAAATATGTATATAACTAAACAAGAGACTTTGTTTTCAAAGCTTGTAAACCGATGGTAAACTATAAAGGTATACAGGTTTCAAGCTTCAGTGTGCCTCATCATTAAGGGAAGAACACGCTTTAAGTCATTGTTAATATGTGCAGAAAAACCATTTTGAATTTGACTACACACTTATATTTCCATTCTAAACCAAACACAAGGAAACTTGTCAAGCTGAAGTGTGTGACCTGGGAGAAAAAGGGAAACACCAAAAAAAGTTTTTTAAAATATTATTCAACCCTTATGAAATGTATCAGGCTGACAGATAGAAAGAGAAATTTTCTATCTACATCTGATTTGGCACAAGCGGTGGTTCATTCTTCTTTGGCAAGAAGAAATGAAGGCTATTAGACCTCTGTTCCCTGTACTAAGAAGGCTAATATTTCAAGTGGTGGCCTACCCACTCAGTTAGAAATCTGCAGGGCAGTGGCAGCCACATCATCACCAGTTATATTGGTAAACAAATTTGCTTTTAAGTAGGAAGGTGTGATGCAAAACCACTTCCATGTGTTCAATTAATAAGCCATGATAAAGTAGCAATAAATATATTTTCGGTATAACTTGTCTACTAAAAATTTTTCTTGATACCCAATGACATATTAAGGGTGTCAACATCTCTGCCTGGTGCTGTCAAGAAGAGAATGAAATTTATTTCTACATGTTGTGAGAAAATGCTTTTCAATTTTTCAAGTTAGTGTCTTAAAAATGAATCAGAATTAAATGGGATAAAAAAAAGACTAAGCAAAGAGCAAGAAGCAGATATTAATTATATTTTTCACCGCTTTATACAGATGATATTTTGCCTCATTTGAATAAGAATTTCTATAATTTCTTTTTGTTTTCAAATCTCCTTGAAACAAGAGCATTTATTGAAAGCTAAAGCATTTCGTAGTTATTAGTACATTAGTGCAATTGCTTATCATAACGTTTTTGACTTTAAGTGATATGACTCAGATATTTCCTAGTGGTGCCCTTTCGTTAGCCTAAAATAATGAATGAAACTTTTTTTTTCTGAACTGTGTAAGTGTATATGTTTCACTGGAATATGCTGCAAACCTGATTGATTGATTTTGGTAAATAATTCTTTTTACTTTTTTAAAAACTTAATAGAATTACTTAAGTATCTTTTATTCATTATTTCTTTTTTTTTTCTTCCTTTCTTCTTTCTTCTTACAATTTTCATGAAAGAAAAATTATTCTGTTGAGTCACTTGGTTATTTTCATATTTCTAGTGGTCTGTTTCTGCTCTGATTAAAAAAATTGGAAAAAACCCAATTAATTTCAGATGCCCAGCATGTGAGGTAAATGCTGCACTTGTTCTGAAATTTGTCTAACTCTTCATCTGCTACTACAGGGGCTAAGTGTAACTAAAAATTCCAGGTTCTCATTTGGATGCTAGCTCATGGTCTGTTACGTTGGTGTCTTGCAACTCTGTTGAGGATGAGTGAAAGGCACCTCACACAAAAGAGAAAAGCAGAAATAAGTTTTATTGAGGTAATACCTTGACAAAGTTCAATGTAATCAATGGAATTTAACAAAGATTAACAGTGGTTTACCACCGTTCGTAAAGTTTGATGGCAAAGTTCTCCTTTTTAATTACTGCACAGAAGAAACACAAAGTAACATTGAGTTAGAATGTGCAGTGAGGGGCAAAGTATGCATCATACTCCCTCCCTGACTATAGTCAACTTACATTTACATCATACATTATTTCACATGATGAATGAGAAGTATTTGCTTTTTTAATACCAAAACTTTGCACGGAAAGATTGTAAGTAAAAGGCATCTTATTATTAGAGCTAACAAAATCGAAATGCGATGAAGGCTCACAGTCAAGTTTCTTGTTGCTGTTAGTGACCATCTGAATAAGTTACCTTACCAATTTTCTTTTCCATCCTTTGCAGTCTTCAGAATATGACATATATATTTTGCTTAATAATGATCAGCAATACATATTCTTTGTCCATCTTCTTGAACTTTTTTCTGCAAAGATTAGAGATGATCATGCTGTAATAGCTTTCTTAACAATGTGAGATTCATTCCAATGGAATTAGGTAGTAAATCTTGATACAATGTAGAGTTAGATTGTAATAATTGATGAGAAGTGGCAGGAGCTGAATAGTTAAAGCCTATAATTCCCGTAGAATTAAATCTACAAACATGTGAGTGATTGCTTCTATCTACAGTGATATTGCCTAGAAATATAAAATCAGAGAGGGTTCTCATAGCAAACACATCCATTTCCAATATACACAAGTACAGTTTCAGAGGCTGTGTCAGGATATATCTCAAAATGGCAAATACTTGTTCAGTGTCAAGAAAAATGTCTTAGGCTTTAATAGCATTGCCTTTACAAATCCTTGTTCTCACTCAACACATATATCAACATCACAGTCTGCTACTTGTTTCCCTTTTGTTGAGCCCATACCCTGTGTTCTGTTGTACAGAGTGCAGTTCCATTATGATTTAATTTCAGCCCAATGATGTGGGATGTAGTATATACCAAAGCATTGGATATTTATACTAAAAGTTGTGGATTTACTGTCAGTAGAGTCATAGTTAAAATTGACTAGACACCACCAGGATTTGAATTACCTTTCCAACTCAGTTGCATTATCCCAGATAATCCCTCTTACAGTGGGTAAGGTACGCTCTTCACCTTTTCCTACATTGCTGCCACTGTTAATTGTATCCACAACTGAGCCCGAAAACAATGAAGAGTAAGACAGAAATTAATTTGGGTTGCACACAGTGCATTTGCAATTAGTTGTAATAAGTCTCTTTCCTTCTTTCCCATTGGGAAAATACATCAGATAAGAGCCACTGGTTAATTTCCAATGCAATAACAAAGATTCGTATGGATGACCTAACCTGTGTAAATTACTTGCTGCTTATTTGTCAGCCAAAACTTCAGCATTCATGCTGTTTAATACCCCTAATCCTATGTGTTAGGTATCAGTCACATATCTTCTTGATTTTTCTAGAGAGGTCAGGGTTGATGCAACCACTCCAACCATCCTGCACGGGACATACTTAAGATTAGTGAACAAATAGGTTTAATTGCTGAGATATTAGTGGTTTCACTCATTTGAGAGAGCATGATGAATTAAAAAACACTCACTGTTGACCTGTGTATTTAATTGAATAAAGTCTAATTTCAATAATTTGTGAGAATAAGATTTGTTTCATTCTGGGATTAATATAGTAGGAACTGGATTAAGAGGCAGTAGGTGTGGCTGGCTTTGTAGCAGTGTTGTGGGAATAGGAGAAATGTTAAACTTCCCAGTGCCCACTGTGGCACCTGAACCATGATCTTGACAGTAAATTGACACACAAACTCCCACAATGAATCCAAATGTCTCCATTTCTCTTGGGCATTGCTATTCTTGTTGGGTTTACCTTGGCGTTGTCACCTGTGTGCAGTTGTATAAAATGTCAAGCTTAATAGGTCCTTCAGCAGTACCATGATCATATTGTAGGGCAGTTTCTCCATCTATACTGCAAATGTGACTGTCTCCAACCCATGCCCAGATTCCTGGATACAGACTATAAACATTTAGGCAAAATGTAAGGTTGATTTGTATGATCAGATTGATATCTTCATTCTTACTCTCCACTGGTCGATTTTGGATGTGCTGGGCTTCACTATACATGTTAAGGCAGAGGCTATCACGTCCTGTGGGCTTGTTTGATTACTGCACTCTGTACTGCATCTCCTGACACTTCAGTACTGAACTTGATGATCCTTAGGGTCCCTCAGAGTATTCTGTGATTTTGTGATCTGTACTTCCACAAAAGTGGCTGATCTCTTGATTGATGATTGAGGCAGGTGGGTGTTAATGGGGAAGTAAGTAGGTTAAAATCGACTGGTCTCAGGTTTTTCTGGACAGGCTAAAAGGAAAGAAAAATCTGCCATGCATTGATTCTATGTTTTGTGTCACCAGCAATGTGATATGAATCGAACAAGCAGGAGTGGCAATTGAAAATAGGGACAGGAATGATTGAGTAAGCCTGGAAAATAACTTAAATAAAAGCCAGAGCCAACAAAAGAACATAAACCGAACACAGCATGGGGCAACCTCAAAAGACAGAACAATGGGGCAAACATAACAATATAGAGTGTGATCTGAGGGCAGGGAACCAATGAACAATTATGTTACCATATATGTCCAATGCTGTTAGCCAATCATAGCTGAGAACTCAAAATATTACCTTTTATGGTGCACCTGCATTAACATAACTGCTCCCATAATCCCATTCTTCTCATCATAACCTAACAAGATATTTCTCTTCCATCCCATTTCCCATGGCCTCAGATTGAGGCCAACTTCATTGTCTGCCAAGGCCAACTCACTGTCAGTCCTTGCCAGTCCAACTCCCATAGTTTTGGACCTCTACTATCAGTAGCTTTCTTGGCAAGTAGACCACAAGGTTTAGTTACTGTTAATAGCTACCATACTGATTTGTGGTAAATTTACCATGGTAGGTTTTTCTGACTGTAATGCTATCAGATGTTTTCTTTGATCAGAAGGTGGAACATGCAGCTCCATCTTTTGCAAAATTTGTTCAGCTGATAGGGTTTCCTGTGGGCCCAGATGGATTACTCAGCTGATGTAGTACTTTGGAAAATAGAGTATCCCACTAGGCCTTGGTGGCTTAAAATTCTTGTTCAAGGAGACATTAGCATTTTTTGCCATCCCATTTGATTTAGGATAATATGAGGTGTAGAATACCCATGGAATTTCTTCTTGGACCAAAATGATAGCCTTCATCCTGAATTTTGTCCTTTGGCCTTTTGGCACTTAGTCACCATAAACAAGATGGAGACTATTTCAGCTCCTGTGATGATATATTGGTATATCGCAGAGCAAAATATGACTGGCCCAATGTAATCAATTTGCTACGTTGACCACAAAGTTCTTTCTTGATTGCTATGTAGGGGTGATGTTGTAGCAGGATGACCTGCTTGCAATTTTATTCAATGTTGAGGACATTACTTCACTAGTTTTTCTACTTAGGTGCCAACCCTTGCTCAATGAAGGAAAATAAAGTGCTTCTTTACCTGTTTGACCTAATTTTTGATGTAGCCATGTTCCAAAGAGGTAACAACTTGGGATTTAGAGAATTCACTCTTTATTTTCCTAATTTTAGTCAATAAATTTGCTTTTTGGTTTCACTGTGCAGCTGGTTTGTTGCTCACAGCATGAATTTTCAACTATCTTATCTTGAATGGTGTTTTTTCTGGCTCTATTTAGTAATGGTTGTCAACCTTGAGTTTTCTAAACTGGACATCTGCTTGCTTCCCAGTTCAGAGATTTGCATTGACAGAGACACTCTGTGTAAACAGCCCACACAGTATGAGAAAGTATATATAGGATTTTTGCTCCTTTCTGTGTTGCTAATTAACTCCTCTTTGTTCTCCTACTTGTGTGCTGCCTTTGTCTTCTTTCATTATTTGTTTGCCAGTGGTAACGTTCATTGTAGCAGCCTTGTTTAACCTTTTTGCAGAGGTCTCAGTTAATCAAGCATCTTCTGTTGGTGTTCTCTCACTGAAATTGATAAAGTGAGGTTTCCCTCACTAAATTGGAAATTGGTGAGATTTCAAAGCTTGTATAATGGTAATGGATCTGCATTTAAAAGGATATTTAGTTTGGAAACTTTAGTATGTCCCTCGATTACTTTCATTCCTCTCCAATTCCTGTCAAATAAGCCAACTATATTCTGCCTGTGTATTTCGGTGAAAGTCCTTCTGAATGAGTAGTCCCCTCTAGGACTGCTTCTAGCAAGTTAAATGGTCCTCTGCTTTGTACAGACTGTCTTTGGTGTATTTTCTCAACTTTTCTCACTACTTTGACTTAAGACAAAAGCTGCTTTTCCTATTCAAAGTATCCAAGTCCATCTATTTAAACACAGTCAAGCTGAATAATATAAGTCTCTTTGGCCTGTCAGGATCAGTTTGAAATAAGTACCATATTCAGTAAAACCCTATTTGATTCCTGTAAGGTTATGAGGGTGTACTGATAGAAATGACTAACATGTTTTTAATTATTCAGTCAGAGTTTTTATTGCCTCCTTATATTCTAATTTCCACTTCCAGGGTTTGCCCTTATTTAAAACTTAATATAATGGATGAACAATAGTAACAAATCTGGGTACATGCCTTCTCAAATATTCTAAAATTCCCATCAACTGTTGAACTCTTTCTTAGATTGGGGTATTTGCAGCTGTTCCATTTTTGTTCAGATATCTAGAGGAAACATTGCAGCGCCCACTATTCCTCAAGTACTTAAATACTTTACTTTCTATTTGGTTCCTGATATTTATCGGATGGGATGGCAGCTTCTGCTTTATGCAGTTCTTACTGCACTGATGGTGCTGCATCCCTCACATTACCAGGGAAAGATCCTCTGACTAGAATATAATCTATATGATGGTGCAGTTTCACATCTTGAGGGAGTGAGACTATAAAAATTCAGCAAGTGCAGCATGGGCAATTTCAGGTGAACATTCATATCCCTGTAGTCTATTAAAGGTGTATCTCCTCCAAAGTAAAAGCAAATTCTTCTTTATCTTCTTCTTGTAAGCTGACCATAAGGAACATATCTTTCACATCTAGCACTGCCATCCATGAGCCTGCGGCTGTTTGTAGTGTGGCTGCTGAAATTGCAGTACTGGGTATTAAAGTCATGAGCAGGACTCTGTTGGCTTTTAAGAACTCAAAATCAATTGTTAAATTCTACCCCCTATCTGGTTTTTAGACTGGCCAAACTGGTGAATTGTACAGGGTGTGAGTTCTGGAAATAATGTGCAGTTTTTCCATGACTGTTTTTACCTCAGAAATCCTTATTTGTGTTGCAGCAAAAATCAGGTATTGCGGTACATTAGTAATCTTTGAATCAGGTAGTGCAGGGAATGGATGTCAGATCTAGCGCCTCAAGATATAAGCCCCTCAAGATCTGAGACAAACTTTACAATTATGGTTAGTTGCTAATCACTAGATGTGGCTGGGCAGTTATAATTAAGCAATTGCATTGTGAACGTTGTATGCTTAGTTAATCTTTTGTTTTAAGGAAAAGGGAAGAAAATACCAAGATGAATGGGCTGTCTGGATGATAGCCACCAAGGATCAGCAGAACTGAGCAGTAGCTTAGGCAAAAGTAATTCCTGCAGTGGGAGGTCATAGCCACTGAGTCATTGACCACCTGCTAAGGGTCTTGGGTCTGTTTTTCAGCTGATGGATTGTCTCACCCTATTTCATAAGCGTGGTTTGCAATGCCATGCGTTAATTCTGCCCAGGTATGGAGTTGCTTGTGGGGAGCATTATCACCAAATCCCTCATTGTGTTCTGAATCTCTTTGAATTTCATACCTTTTTGCAAATAAGTAGGTTTAAGAACTGCTAGAACTCCTCTAAGGAGTAGTTTTAGCATCACATAATCAGTTGTAGCAGATAGTAGAATATCATTGGATTCTTTTTTATGTATGTCGTGCACAAAAATTTTGTGATGACTGTAGGAGAGCTCAGAGACATCTTATGGGTTCATCTTGCTCCATAGTAACTGTTTTCCCAGCTCAGTAAGCTACCCTGCCAGTGATAGAATGGCACCCCATATTCAGGTTTGGGTCCTATATTTAAGAGAGGTCCTGGACCCCAAATCTTATTTGATTTGACTCAGCATTATTCAGTTTGTGATTAGCAGCCTTGCCACAAACACTGTGTTTCAATTTCACCCTCTTGCCATATTTTTTCTTGTAAATTTGTCAACAATAGCAGATCCCTGAGTCATTCACACAATGCATCAGAGAGCACTACCCTGAAGTCTGTCAGACTGTTCTGTTTTAATGATGGGTCTGGCTCTGGAAAACAAAGAATGATCTTCTCCTTGATTGCTATCATTGATGTCACCCTATATTCTTCCATTCCACAGTTCAGGGGGTACTATCAATTTCCTAATCTGCACAGTCTCAGGTTGATAAGCAGCCTCCGTACGCATAATTTGACCTTTTCTTCTAACTTTCATTCTTTCAACATTTCTTCCTGTAACTATTTCAGAAGCTGCTCAATTTTCAAATACAGTATTGACTCAGTATACTGAGATAATATTGTAATTTTCAAATGCAATATTAAGCCTTTTCATCTTTGTTGTGGGTTAACACAGTTTGATTTTTACTTAAAGAGAAATATAGACTATTGTCCTGTCAAGACCTTGGAGTTGTTTTGGAAGGGACAGGCACCTATCGGAGTGTACTTTAGATATTGGCATGCTGTTTGACCACTGGGAGACGACTTTGTGAGTACAGATATAAAGCTGAGTTTGTCCAAGCCAGTCCCTTTTTCCTCCCAGTCAGAAAAACAGGTAAATACCCTGAGCAGCGGCGGGTCCCGAGCCAGGCCCCACTGCCCTCTGGGTGTCCGGGGCTGGGCTCTGCCAGGTCCCAGAGCTGCTGCCAGCGGGAGAGTGTCATTGTTAGACACAGAAACATACACACTCACTCTGGTGAGAAGATATGAACTGTTTATTATGAAAATCTGACTCTACCTTTATAGTATTTCTACAAAAGCCAAGGACTGGGGGAGAAGGTTGACACCTCTCCCCATCCCATTAGTCAAGACAACTGTCCATCAGCTGTCCATATCTCTAAAACAAGAATGTAAACTACCTTAAATTAAGAAAAACAATACTTCTATTTATAACACCCATGTGTGAAAAAACCCCTAAGAACTATGAACTGTGAGACACACAGAAGGCTGAAAAATCAGGGCAACAGGGGAGCCCAGCTGACAGGCCCCTTTTCCCCCAGCCATTGCAGGGAGGGAAAAAAGGAGAGGGCTGCAGCTTAACATCGAGCAAACTTTTAAAGCTTACCCTGAGAGCTGGCTGGGGTCAGGGGAGTCAACAAGGTTTCCGGGGGTTCCTGGGAGCAGCTCAAGCCTAGGCTGGGCCCATCTTATCAGACCGAGGGGTAGGCAGGAGGCATTTTATGAGCATTTATGATTCCTGACTGCCCAGCCAGCTCTGACCTTTCAGCTTCCTCCCCAGCTTGACCTTGAAATCTGACACCCTAACCTGAGAGAGAGGACCTGGGCAAGATTTAACTTTTTGCTGACAAGATGAAGCTGTCAGAGCTCCAACCCTTTCCCTGAGAGAGAGAGGAAGGACAGAGTGATTTAACACGTAAAGAGACAGCATGATACAGTCAGTGAAAGGACTGGTAAAGATTGTTGGAAGAAGGGATTGAGGAAGTGAACATTTCTGACTGGACTTCTCTGGATTTAAACCATGGAAACTGGACTAAATATCCCTTCAAATCATGGGAAAGAGGTGCATTTAGGGAGATGTTGTTCAAATTTGTGTGTGGATTTTTGAACAAAGGTGTTTGTGATGGACTATGAGATACTTGACCAGAGATAGAGATGAGAAGTGAGAAAATATCTCTGTTCCCTGAGATGAGGAATCCTTGGCTTGTAGAATTGTGCATCCTTAAAAGGTGGCACCCTAAAATGCAAAAGTCTAGGAATCATGATCCATTAAGCAGTTTGGGAAACTGCTAATGGGAGGGGTCACAGAACCAAGTTTTTACCAGGTGGCTGTTTTTGTGGCTGTCAAAACCCACAAGAGAACTGTTTTAAGTTGTCAGTGGGATCCATGGGATATTAAGAGAGTTTCCTCTCCCAAAGTGATGAAAGATTATGTTTAAATGGTGAAACTGATTGAAAATCATAATTTTGTCTCTCTATGGTGGTTTGTGGGAAAGTGAACGGTTTGTGGGGAAAAGAGAAGGATTTTGAAGAGTTCAAATTTCTTTTTTTTTTCCTTTTTCTCCATTCTTTAGTGTATGTAAATAAACTATCTTTTGTAACTTTTAAAGATCCGGCCTGTTGTGCTTTTTATTTTCTCCCAGTCAAATCCCACAAAAGACTAAACACCAAAACCATCACATAATTGGTGTGTTGATGGTATGGTGGCAAGCATAGCTGCATTCCAAGCAGTTGGCTGGGAAACAGGTCACAATTGGTGAATGTGAAACTGCTACACTCTTCTATTTCTTTTTTTAAGTCTTGCTCCTTTTTATTATTATTCTTCCTATCCTGATAAGCAGCTTCTTAGCAGGTACCTACCATTTTACAAATACTTTCTTTCCCTTTTCCATCCTTTATATGCCCCCTGGCCACTTTTGGCTGTTTTTCCACAGCTTCCCAACCATGCCAGTTATCACAAGTATAGTTTTTGGAGAAGTTGTGACTCAGGTTTATTTCATGACTCCAGAAATAATCTGTGATACTACTTGCCATACTTTTGACAATCCCAATTTGTTGCAGATGAATGAAAGGCTCATCACCTGAAAGACAGAAGCAGCAATATGTTTTATTGAGGTAAAATAATAATTTGACAGAGTTCAATACATCTGGTAGAGTTCAATACATTCAATGGAATTTAACAAAGTTTAGTACTGTTTTACCAAGGTTCAATAAAGTTTCATATAAGGGTCCACCTTATTAATTATTGCGTGGAAGAAAAACAAGAGGGCACATTGAGTTAGAATTGAGTTGCACACAGAGACCAGAGATGCAAACGAAAGGAAAACCATTCCTCTGAGTCATGAGGCTCATAATGGACCCCTGACTTTCTCAACGCCTTAGACAGCCTAGGTTTGGCTTGGTCCAATGTTAGTCACAGATTTGGACAGTGGTTTATATCTCATGGAAATATCTGTACAAAGTTTGTAGTAATATAAATATATAGTAATATTGAGTACATACATGGATTAGTAATGTTTCATTAGTATTAATTAATTGTTATCAGTCACTTACCAAAGATCTGTTGTGAGTAAAGGTATTTTTCCATCTTGGACAAGGAAAAACTCTTAGTTTCAGGTAAGGGATCTCAAACCTTGTGAGTCATCCCTACTCAAGGGAAGAGTAATTGGCATGCTGCATTTCAGGGAGCGGTCAAAACTGTGCTCATCCTGATGGGAACATTTATAGAGAGAAGTAGTTGGCTGCTAGTCCCTAATATAGACATGTTAGATGTCTTTATTTTAGCTCTTCACTGTAGCTTTGTACTTTTGCTATCTTGAATTTTTGGGGCTTCAAAGCCAGGTTACAAAATATTTTCCTAAGGCACCTTGATTCCCTTGTATGTGAGACAGGAGCTTTCCAGCTCACAGGTTCACCACATTGTGTGAGATTTGTTGCTCCTGAACAAAAATACAGCAAACGGTGAAGTGCATCTGTCACAAACTCTCACACTGTTCAAGGACTAAAGGAGTTGCACTGATTAATCACTGGAGTGCCTGGGCATCCTGAGGATCATGTTAGTGTTCAAATCATGATAAGTATCAACAGGAAAAGTGAAACTCAAGGAGAAGGTGGCTAACTGGGCAACAGGAAACTAACAGAAGCCTGTATGCCTGGTTGGTTCGTCAATGGCTGCTGAGAGATCTGCTCTGAAATGAATCGCTTCAAGGAATAATGTTTCTCTGGTGTGTGCAGTTGCTGCACTGACTGCTCAGCAATTTGTTCAGGGGAAGTGAGACAAAGCCTGCTTTCTCAGTATTCTGAGGCTTACTTCTTTTACATACATGGTACTAAGTCAGAAAATGTATTCTTCATTTTTATAACTTATATAATCCTGATCTACTTTCTGTTTGGTAAATGCCGCTATTCCTCTGCAGGACATATCAGACCACTAGTACTTCCAAGTTCACAATGAAGATGATGCTCGTATTTCCATTGGCATTTTAGAGTTGAGTTAATTAACATTTTTATAGGAGCAATAATTAACATTTTATGAGCTGGATTCCCTCATCTCTTGAACCTACTTTGGCTTCACTTCATACTGGAACATATAAGAGGGTAATGTTGCAAAATGCTAATGTTCAATTTGCGTTTAAGGGCAAAATGCACTTCATAAATGCTGCTGACTTGCAGTAATAGCAAGAGCTCCATTTGAAGGAAAAGAAATGGCAGGAAGCCCTTAGCACCAGTCCAAACTGCTAAGCTAACACTGAATGATAATTATTCTATAAATGTTATTCTGTTTGCTGTTATGCTGGCTAATATTGTCTTAGTGATATGACAGTCCCTCAACTATCTGAATCAGTGTTATTTTATATATAGATTGTAAGCAAATAGGGGTAGGCCTCTGTGGTCTCCTGACACTTCTAGCAAAACAGAGTTTGGAATAAAGTGCCAAAGTGCTATGCCAGGTCAAAAATTTAATTGCAATAATTGATCTGTCAGAATATTTGAGGAGATGTCTAGGAAAGCAGAAAGTTTTAATGCCATACCTAGGTAAGTTTCTCTCAGTAGCACTCCAAAGTTTATCCTTTCAGTCAGACATAATTACTTGCATTGTGGAGAAAATGCAATTAATTAGGTATCGTATATTTGCTTCAGTTTCTGCTGTATCTATGGTGGATTTCTATGTAAGGTGTCCCACTAATTTAGAAAGAATAATTATTGTCATTAGTTCTATCATAAAAGAATGTAACTCAGGTGAAATACTTTATTATCCAAGTGCAGCCATGCTGTGTTCTTGTCCTAGTTTTGTCTAGGACAGAGTTAATTTTGTCACAGTTGCTATGAGGGGGGTGTGGAGCTTGGATCCATGTGGACACGTCTAGATTATTTATTCTATATCATATACATCGTCACTGGGGACATGGCTTCAGGTGGAAAAAAAAGGGAACACGATGTGGAACCACTACCATTTTTATTCCTTTTTTATCCTGGGAGCAAAGCGGAGTACAGAGTGGTGGGGTGATGTTGTGAAGATGGTCCAACTTGGAGGGTTTGTCCATCAAATTTTTTTTCCTTGTTTCAGGCTTGAGGGAGAAGTATGAGTACGGACAATTTTCTGACATTCTTCTTCATTGTCTTGAGAGAATAAAATACTGGCTGTGGTAACATCCACCATTTTCTCCTTTGTCTCAGGAACCCACATGTTCCTGGCTGCAGTAGCATTGGGTCACTTGGAATTCCATGAGCATTTTTTCCATGAGAGCACCATCTTTAAACACTGATGTTATTCATATTGCTTCTATTAGTGTTTGTTTCCTTATCTCATTACTGGTTTTCTAATAAATCATTATCTCAACCCATAATCTCTGTCTTTTTTGTCCCTTTCTTATTGGAGGGACAGGGCAAGGCAAGTGGCCACTTGGGGCCTATTTTCCAGCTGGTTTTAAAAAACAACTGTTCTTAATGTTTTTGTGAACCAAATAACATTTTATTAAGCTTTCAGTTCACAGAGATGTGTACTTATAGCTATGGTCTATCAAATGTTTTTCCTTATCAAGATAGTATTTCAGTGCCAGTCCTTTTAGCTCCATGGATCTCGGTTTACTTGTGATGAGTGATCTGATCTATGTGTTGTGCAATATGCCTTTCCTTGCCACATGAGAGAAGTATTGGATTAAGAAAAGATCTTATTTTTTCAACTTTGAGATTTTAAAAATAATTTAAGTTAAACTCTTTAGAATTTAACCTGTTAAAGATTTATTTACTGAAGATTTAAGTCCTGGCTCTTCCATTTTGCAGAAAACCTAGAGTAGTGCTGGAGGTTTGCTCAGCTACATCGAATTTTGCATCAGATGTCTCTTGCAATCTGTTTTACTTGTCTCCTGATACTGTTTGAAGTAGCAGAGAGACTGTGTGCATAGAAAAATGTGCAGACTCTGGCAGAGTGGAAAACAAGTGTTGTCTGTATTATGTGCTGGAGAGATCACATAGAATGGAGCATTGTGTCATTTAATGTGTGTGGTTTACGACACTTTCTTGACTCCATCTGGCTAGGACAAATGTTCTCTTTCAAAATCCCCTTTACTTAAGAAATCCCAAAGGGGCTAGATGGGACAGCAAAGAAAGGCAAATGCAATGCAAGTCCTTATTTCTAGTCAAAGTGCTGTGGAATGAAAATCAATGTAGCTTCCGCAGCATTATTTCCTGTGCAAACCTTGGATAATTTGTCAGCTGAAAAATAAAACAGTTAGGTAACAGGTATGATTGCTCATGACACTGAGGCAAATTACTGGCTCACAAACTTTGACGAGTAATTGAATATTTCAAAAGTCAAGCTCTTTAATCTTTACCTGAGCTGTAATACTATCTTAAGAGGTAAAGTTTTAATGCTACATCTTCAACAGACAATATAGCATCAGAAGCAAATGCATGAATGTTGATATAACAGAAAAGCATGCATTTTGAAAAGGAAGTTAAACTGTTTTGCAGACTAGAGAGAAAATACTACAAGTCATAAATAATTTTTAAAAAAGTTCAAGGAGGAAAAATCACCCTTTTCTAATGGTCTGATGAGGTCTAATGAATTCCTTTGCTGTCTATTTGCAGTTTAAGATAACAAACTTAATTCCTTGCCAGTAAGTAATGGCAAAAATGGAAGTATCGTAGTTTTTCTACATATTCTTATGACAGAAAAGAGAAGTAAAGTCATGTTTATGTAGGTTTAAGGTATTGAAACACACTTATTTTAAGGTATTGAACTGTAAAATCCAGGAGCAATTGAAAAGAAATGCTATACGTAGGCTCTTGTTCTGATTTAGTATTTTAGCACTGTTGCAATACCTTGCACAAACAAAATCAATTTGCTTATCATTAAAATCTTGATAGACTTCCTCTGGGAAGATAACTATTCTTTCAGGAGAGTAAACACTAATATCAGAACTGGCCTAAATGTCCAGCTGTTCACAGCCTGTTATTTATAATGGTTCTAAAAAATATTTTGTCTCCTGGAACTTGCCTAACACATTTCAGAAGGTATGATGTATTAAAAGTTTCAGCATTTTGGGTGGGTAAATAGGCTTTCTCCTCTTCCATCTCTAGCTGATGATTATATTTTGAGCATTTGCTGCATATGTAGTGATTGTTGTGAGATTAGCCCTTCCTCAGATATTTCTGTGCCAATTTAACGCTGGTTGGGCAACCAGTTGCTATTTTGACTGCTATATAAGTAGGCCAAATTTAAATGGACCATAGGATGTAGAGAGAAGTGGATCTACTAAAAATGTATGAAAGTGCACTATCCATGTGGAATCAGTTCTGTTGTCGTCCACCACATCTAGGATACTGACAACGGAAGAAGCCAATTACAAGATGTCTTCAGGTGGAATGTCTAGAGACATTCAGTTATGATCTAAGGTATGTATAAATTGGGTAGAATGTCTGCAATGGATATGGGCCTTAATCTTATTTCCCCCATTTCAAGTTAGATCTTCTCTTAGGAGTCCAGAACGACAGTCTTGTCATTGTTCTTACTGTACTGCGGATACATTGCTAATGTCAACGTTACTGGAGCCGTAAATTGATTAACCATGTCCCGTTCAATCAGCTGAAGAGTAAAGTCTACTGCAAGAAGTGTATAACCTGCCAAACTTATTCCTGTATTTTCAGTCTATCTAAATAGATGAAGAATAATGGTCATCACACAGTTTTCAGACAACCACAAAAGGATCCTCTGGAAGTCATCTAGTCTAAACTCCTTTCCAGCTTTCCAATGTTAGATTAGTTCAGCTGTGGTTACATCCCTCCAAGTCTTGTAAATCTGCAGATTGGGCATTCTTCACCTGAAACTTGCTCAATGCTATATTATGCTGCTAGTAAGGAAACTTTTACCTATGTTCTACCTTGACATGGCAATGTGCTGTTTGTGGCCATTGCTCTTTGCAGACTGGCTCGGGGAAAAAGTTGCAATGTGCGTACTCCGTGGTGAATGGTTTTCCATAATCTATGATGTGTCACCTGTCAACTGACAGTCTTTGTCCTAGGTCAGGAGGGATGCTGTGATGAGCTGAACAGAAACTCAAGTTGCAACATCCGATTTTGTTTATCAAAAAGGTAATAAGATCTGGAAAAGACATACAGATTGACTGGTTAGCAGTAGATTTCTTTACACTATGTCCTGTTGGCCCCAGTGATGGTTCTGATGTGAAATGTAAAGATCAGATAGGAACTTGATTTTGTCTCTAACCAAAGAATATGTCAGGAGTTTTCTTCACACCATATTTTCATATCTTTAATGCACCGATTCATAACCTGAAAGGGGGAGTGCAAAGCACAAATACAATATAGACACATAGCAGTGATATAGTGAAAGTCAGATTCCTCCTTTGCACAGACAGATTTAGATTTCATATTGATCGGGATCAGTTTGAGGTGTCCTGTAGAACACTTGCGTTATGTTTCGGTAGGACTCAAGATATTCCTAGAATCAATGGGGTAAATATTGTATTGGTTCATAGTTGCCATATACTTATTTTATGGGGTAGAATTTAGTTTTATCTGGTGTTATAAAGCCATACTAACTTTGAAAAAAGAAACAGCATTTTTTAAAATATAAAAATACATGCACATATGGGTATATACAGTGTCAGCAGTTTTCATTGCCAAATTTAATTTTCTAGATTTATTGTACATCTTGGTGTTTACATGAGAAATATATATATATGTGTGTGTGCGTACTCGTAATATATTTATTTGCCTATGAATCTAACCATCTGTCTTTCATTTCACTGTAGTGTTCCATGTCTTGCAAAGATTAACTGGTAATAGCTGTGTCTTTTTAGTTCTACCCCATGGTAAGTCTGTAAACAGAATGTCCTTTGATCTAAAAATTACATGCAAAATTTAGGTGAGAAACGACATTACCTTGGTTTTATACGTCTATTTTTTTAATGTGTCCAGGACTTAGTATTTTTATAAATGGAGTGTGTATTCAGTAAGTGCAAGTTTTTTATGTTGTTGACTATTGCCTTGGCAGCTGAGAAAGCTTTCCCTTTTGTCTCTTTATGGGTGCTAGACCAATACCAGAAACACTTTTTCTCACTTCATTAAATCTAGATAGACCTTAATGGTTTTTAAAGTCATGCCTCTAGTAATAGTAATAATATTGCACTGCATTTTTTACCTTATTGCTAGTTAACTGTAGAATAAACCTACTGCTCTTACCTCCATGTAAAATTATGTTTTTAAATTTGAATACAGTCTTAATCTTTAGATAAATTCCCTGATAAAAATTAAATTAAATAAAAGCAAATGTTGCTAGAAACAGAAAAAAAAAGATAAAAGATAAACTTAATGGCAATAATGTGTTTTTGGGATTTGTTTTGCTTCTTGAAAAAGAAATGGAGAGAGTATACTGTATTTGCTGAAAATATTGTACATTACCAAAGGATATTAATAGGAAAGAAAACACATAGCCATATTAGTTATTTAGTTTTTAAAGATGAAAGCCCTCACATTTTCTTCTGTTGATTATTATACTATTTGAACCCCATGGATTAAGAAGAAATAATGAATGTATTCTGCTTCAACATTGCCTTCCTGAAGGGTATTGTGAACATAGTGCAGGGACTACTGTCACATAGAGCTTTATTAAATAACTAAAAAAATTCATGTTTAATAAACTCCAGACAACTGAAGAAAATTAACTCTTGACTTATTTCTTTCAGAGGCTTTGCAGACTGGCAGGTTTGCATAAATTACATTCCTCAAGACATGAGATCTTGAATCACAGAGCATAACATTAGGAAAATTGTTCTTGTGGTATTATATGCACCTATTTGTACTTCAAAATAATCAAAGTACTTATTGCTTCAAGGGCAAGAACTGTCTTACATGATCAATGAAATAGTTGCTGAAAGCAAGGGAATGAGGGGTCCTAATTGGACACTGAAAAATTAACTTGTTAAATTGAACTTTCCTGGAGGTGATCCCTAAAAGTAAGAAGTGACCTGTTAGGATTTACATGAAAAATCTAATACACAATTATTTGTCTTTGCTAAGTTGCTTGTTTAGGCAAATTAAATCTGTCTTTAGAAACTGTGGGGTTTTAAGTCTTAGAATAATCATTACTATGTGTAATATTTCTAGTGCAACAGACAATTCAAAATACTGCTGCATACATAGGAATCTTCTTTTCTATTAGTAACTCAGAATCTTTCTGACTGTTAGAGATAAGTTCAAAGTAGCCAGTTACTTGTGCAGAGGCTTTTTTTTTTTTTTTTTTTTTTTATTATTGGCCTCCCCGGTTGCGGTTTTTTTTTTAATATGTGCCCTCACGGTTGCAGTGTTTTATTTACAGCTATAGAGGTACAGGTATTGATGATTCTCCTTCTTTCTAATAGCATTTTAACATAAACTGGGATAGACTGATCCCAAATACAAATTATGATGAAAGTAAATCAATTGCATAGACTACACCAATTCCCTGCCATCCTGAAGAATATGTAGAACATCAATGTAAAAAACAACCAAACTTGTTTTTCTTTCCCTTGTGAGGTAACTGAGCAAATCTGGTGTGATCTCTGGTACGGCATCAAAGTGCCATAAGTGGGAGTGACTTCCCTGGCACACAGTGAACAAGCTCCTGGATTTATATGAAGATCATATTCATGTTATATATCATGTTCAACTGTCTCTGTTCAACCATCCAAGAACTGGGACATTTATCCTGGCATACATTAGGACATTGAATCCTTAAGAAATATTGTAGTGGCTCAAAAATAAATAAGTAAAAAAAAAAAAATATGCTGACAATTGTTGCATGACTATGAGAGAGAACAAAACTGTAGGGTAGTAAGAAATAGTGCATCATTTTTAATTACTTAGTTTGGAAGAGCTAAATTTGTAGTCCATCCATCTCCAGAAATCTCAACCCAAACTCTCAATAAAACCTTAGCTCTTGCTTTCCTTATTATCCTTCTGAATTTTTTCTTGTTTATTTGCTGAGCAGTGCTACTTTTATACTACTTGGCATTGTTAACAGCATAGAAAGCAAACCAAAATTATAGTCCTATTAACCTACTAAGACTGTAATAATCAATATAACTTACGCATGTAAATTCTTGGGTTTTGCCCTGAAGGACCTCTCTACATTAGTTCATCTCCTTGGTCTTAAGAGACAAATTGATGGTTACTGCTAATATTTTAAAAATGTTAGAAGACTTTTGATATTGCTTTGAAACAGTGATAATTTAGGAAAAAAATATTCAATGCAGAAGAAAAAATCTTTAAAATATATCAATGGAAACCAGTGTCATGCCTTTGTTGGATCCCTGAAACCTTCTGTCTGGAAAGGTAGTTAGCATGCTGGTATCTACTACTGTTTACCAAGGAAGTGCTCCTTTTAGCTGCATTTCCTGCTCTGCCTTCATGTTTCTTTTTCAACATTTATAATTTATGAGCCATTAAAGATGTTGTTTGATGTAGGAGCAGTACAGAACAGATTAACTGAAGCTGTAAAACACAAGTTCTGGCAGTGTCAATCAAATTATGCTTTCTGCATAGTAATGTGAGTTTTAGTGGTATCTATAAGAAATTGTTTAACTCATTACCCCTGTGAATGCCAAATAACCCTATAAGTAGGATAAAGGTAATTGTGATGAAAATCAGAACTTTGATTCTCATCAATTGGCAAGAAACTGGCTCTGACTGTATCGATTATGTGTATTTGGTGACAAAAGTATTTTCAAACTCCAGCTATTTTCTCGATACTGAAAATATTCAGAGCTGAGAATTATCAGAACACTTCCTCAATGATGCACAACAGCAGCTCATCAAAATCAAGACCATTTTTGACCCACAAATAGTTTATAATAGGAAGCTTTTTAAGCTAAAGGTGTTTTGATAGAGGAAAGAGCAGAACAGAAGACAGTGGTAGTGGACAATTACCACTTCGGAATGACCCTGACTGCATGTCTTCCCTGAACAGAAGAGGTAACTTGCATCTAAACCAATGGACATCCAAGTAACCACTTGTTAGACGAGGCTTGATCTATTACTTTTTCACTGGTCTTGTTGAAAACAGCCATTTCTTTCAATCAAGTCCATACAGAGGTTGTAGTTCAGTGAGTAACATTTAGAGCTGATCAGGTTAAATCATGTACCTCAAGGACGACTGTCTTTTTCCTCTGTTCTTTGTGCACTTATCCAGCATATCACTGAAGACATTGCTATTTTAGTCTTTAGAATCTGTTATTTTCCCTGTTTTCTGATGTGTCAGTATGTGCCTTTTTTTTCCCTTAACCTAAAGAGAAATAAACTAAAACATATGAAATTACTAAATGGTAGAGGTTTTGGTTCTTAGTGAAGTAAGTAGGGGGTTCAGCAGAACTGCCACACTGGATTTCCAGAAGGGAGAATTTGGCCTTTTTAGAAGGCTGGTTGAGAATCCCTTGGGAGGCAGTCCTGAAGGGCAAAAGAGACCCGGGACACTAGATATGCTGCAAAAAGGTACAGGACATACCTTAAAGGTACAGGAGCAGGTTGTCCCTATGTGCTGAAAAATAAACTGAAGGGGAAGAAGACTGTCCTGGCTGAATAGAGAGCTTTGGCTGGGACTTGGGGTTAAAAGAAGAAAGAAGTGGGGAAGGGGAAGGCAGCTCAGGAGGGCTACAAGGTTATCATGAGGTTATGCAGGGAGAAAGTTAGAACGGTCAATGTCCAACTAGAATTAATCCTGATACTATAAAGTTTTGTAAATTTATCAGGAACAAAATGAGTGATAAAGAGAATCTATATCTTCTGCTGGATACAAGGGGAAATACAGTGACCATGGCTGAGGAATAGGCTTAGGTGCTTAATGTCTTCTTTACCTTAGTCTGTAATATGACCAATTCTCAGAGCTTCAGTATTCTGAGCCCGAAGGCAAGGACAGGGAGAAAATGAAGCCACCATAATCTAAGGGAAAGTGTTTTGGGACCTGCTACACCTCTTGGACACACACAAGCCTACGGGACTGCATAGGATCCACCCAAGGGTACTGAGGTAACTCATGGAAATGCTCACTGATCCACTTTCAATCATTTAACAGCAGACCTGGCTAGTCAGGGAGGGCCCAGACCATGGAGGGCTAGCCAGTGTGCCACTCATCTACAAGAAGGGTCAGAAGGAGGATCCAGGGAACTCCAAGCCTGTCAGCCTGACCTCAGTGCCAAGGAAAGTCACAGACCAGATCATCTTGAGTGCCGTCATGCAGCCCATGGATAAGGACAACAAGAGGATCAGACCCAACCAGCATGGGCCTGAAAGAGAGGTCCTGCTTGGCCAACATGATCTCCTTCTATAACAAGGTAATCTGCTCATTGGATGAGGGAAGAGTGGTGGATGACTACTTGGACTTCATTAATGCTTTTGACACTCTTTCCCACAGCATTCTCCTGGAGAAACTGGCTGCTCAGAGGTTGGACAGGTGGACTGTTCGCTGGGTTAAAAACTGACTGGATGGCCAGGCCCAGAGAGTGGTGGTGAATGGTGAGACATTCACCTGACAGCTCATCAATAGTGGCGTTCTGCAGGGCTCAGTACCGAGGCCAGCCCTGTTTAATATCTTTGGCATACATCTGGATGAGTGGATCAAGTGCACCCTCAGTAAGTTTGAAGACAACACCAAATTGGGTGTGGGTGTTGATCTGTTGGAGGGTAGGAAGGCTCTACAGAGGGATCTGGACAGGATGAATCAATGGCCGAGGCCAGTTGAATGAGATTCAACAAGGCCAAGCAGCAGATCCTGCTCTTTGGTCACAACCGCCCCATGCAGTGCTACAGGCTGGGGGCAGAGTGGATGGAAATCATCCCATCAGAAAAGGACCTTTGGACGATTGTTGAAAACTGTCTGAACACGAACCAGAGTGTTCTCAGGTGGCCAAGAAGGCCAACTGCATCCTAGTTTGTATCAAAAATAGTGTGGCCTTCTGGACAAGGATAGTGATTGCTCCCCTGTGCTCAGCACTGTGAGGCTGCAACTCAAAACCTTCGTTCAGTTTTGAGCCCTGAACTTCAAGAAAGGCATTGAGGTTCTGGAGCGTGCCCTGAGAAGGACAACGGAGCTGGTGAAGGGCTGGAGCACAAGTCTTATGCGGAGGGGCTGAAAGAGCTGGGGCTGTTTCGCCTATAGAAAAGGAGGCTCAGAGAACTATCAGTCTCTACAACTGCCTGAAAGGAGGCTGTAGCCAGGTGGAGGTCAGTCTCTTCTCCCAGGTAGCAAATGATGGGACCAGTGAAAATGGACACATGTTGAACAATGGGAGGTTTAGATTAGAGAGTAGGAAAAATACTATAGTGAAAAATGTCAGGCATCAGTGCAGACTGGGCAGGGAAGTGGCGCAGAAGCCATCCCCAGAGGTATTCAAGCGACATGGTTTAGAAGTAGACTTAAAAGTACTGGGTCAACAATTGGACTCAATGTCCTTAAGTGCCTTTTCCTACCTAAATGATTCTATGATTCGATGATTCTATTCATAACTAATGTGTCAGGTTTTTAAATACAGGCTGGGGGGAAACAAAGGCCTATGAGTTTCAAGCAAGAATAAAAACTTTTCTTAATGATTGTATTCTGACACACTGTTTAAAAATGTGTAAAGAGATTCAGATTAAAACCTGCATAAGCATGCCAATCCAATCTTATCTATGCAAAAATTGCTAGCAATAAAAATATTTCTTAAGTGGGAGTTCTCAATATTTCTCTTTTATGTCTTTTATGAGTGCAGATACTTTCATTGTACCATCTAAAAATACAATAAATATCCCTAAATTATTTTGCATGTCCCTTTCCTCTTTTACATATTATTTCTTCAAAAATACTCTCTAAGCCATAATACTAGAGGAAAAAATCCCCCCAAAACTGCCAGTATATTAGTGGTGGCTAAATAGGCCAAAGCGAAAGATTCCTTTTTCATTGTCCCATGAAGTTCATATTGTATTTCAAGTAGAAACAAAAATAATAAATAATTATAAATCACTCCTTAAATTAAAGTTTTAGCAGACTATCAGTGGGAAAGGGGCCTACCTGTACACTGCCAACTGTGCTCTCTAAATCAATCTCTTGAGTCATTAGAGAGGTGATGAAGATTCCTGCATCTATCTTTATACAGTGCCTCTTCTTCTTCAAAAGTCCAGCAGAGACAGGACTAGAGCAAGGTTGGGGCTTTGTGATCCACCTGTCCTTGGTCCCTGGAGAGGGACATGAATGTCACAGTCACAGCCCTACCAAATTAATGCAGCCAAGGCATTGAGCTGATGCTGTCAGTGACCATTGTCATGATCCAGAGGGGAAAGCTGTCACAAATTCTGAGTCCAAAAATGTGGAGAAGCCTACTCACAAGGACAGTGGTTCTCATCCCTTTTGGTAAAAGACTGAAAAGTGAGATACGGTCCTTTGAACTTATTTTATTCTAAGTGTTCTAATCTCTCACTGGTTCAACGCTTTCCTGAATCCTTCTAAAGTTTTACATAACTTTTGTATTTCCTTCTTTTCAGGTGCAGAGTATATTCTTTGGCATGTAAATATATCTCTCAAAATTCAAGCACAGAGAGTCAAGCATCAGCTGGTCCATGAATTGTGCATTAGCTTTGTGAATGCTGAAGTTGTTGGCAAATTGTTGATTTATCATTTATTGAAGTAATAATGGCCAGCAGTTTTAAACAGGCCTGTAATTTGCATTGCTTCATGTGTCTTGGAAAAAAATCTTTGCCATCTAAATTGCTGTAATGAATTTCAAACATATCTTCCTATGTATTTTCATGTGGAAAAAAAAAGAATAATATGGATGCCCATAAAGTACTTACAGCATATTCCAGTTTCCTTGATGAGAGGCTAGTTCCTTTATAATTGTTGTGAAGGACTCCATTCTAATTGTATTTATTGTCAATAAAGTTGATCTTTCTACTAATTTTATATTCTTCTGATCCTTAAGCATCCTATTTATTCTTTTCTGCTAATAGAAGTTGTTTCTTTTCTTGTTTTATGCTATTTCATACTACTTACTTTTTTAGTACTTTTGAATAAACTATAGCACACACAGTTTGCCATCTGTTATGATATTTTGCTTTGAAAACAATTTTTCTTTACAATGTGCTAAATGGTCTTTCTTTCTGCTGTAAATCTTCCATTATTTTATGAATCTGCTTCAAGCCTGAGAAAAAGGGCTGGTTTATCCTCCATCTCTCCATTGCGTTCCTCCCTCCTCTCTCCTTTTTTCTTTTTCCTCCCCTGCCTTTTGTTTTATTTAATTTTATTTTATATCTTATTATGGTTTATATTTCAATTATTAATCTCTTCATAGTTCAACTCCATGCTTTTTCACTTTGCTACTTCTGATTCTCATCTTCATCCGGCTGAGGGGGGCACTGAATGAAGGGCAGTGTAGTGCTTAGTTGTTGGCTGGGGTTGCACAGCAGCATATAGAAACTGTGCTCCCCTTTCAGTTATTCCGCTAAACTGTGCTCTCTGCCATGTTTTCAACCCTCTTGAGAGCCTGGAATATGAGGCAGAACAAGGCTAGTGGGCAAAATCTTCAAATTCTTATAGTCCACCCAGTATTTTTCATTCTTTGAATGGGATCAGAAGCTGACGTGGAGTGATCTTTATTAAGAAAAAGACAAAAGAAAAACTCAAGCCCAAAACATTTCCAAGACAAAAACTTGAGTGACAGATGTAGCTTTTTCTCTTAATACAGATCTTTTACCAGGGTGTCCACTTTCACTAATTCAGGGAAAGACTTGAAATGTCACACCTAATTGTCCATTTTTCATATATTAAATATATATGCTTTTGTATGTTTTTAGTCCAAATTCATGTATACCGAAGAGTACAGGACTGAGTTCTGTATACAAGTGAAGCCTGACTGAAAACCAATGATCAATGCCTGTAATGCTACTCTCAAGGAGGATATAACCTCTCTTCTGCTGCAAATAAGGGAGTCAAATAACTTAGAAAATATGAATTTCAGTGGTGTCTTAAGTAAGAAAGCATTGCATTGCCTTTATTCAGGACAACTGTCTTTCTAAGTAACATAGCAGCTGTAGCCAGCTAACTAGCACAAATGTGTGGACACAAGATGCAGCCATAAAAAGCAGCTTGATTCTTGGCTCACTAGAAAGTTTTAAGCAAAACAGAATGAGGAAATTGGTCATTTTTGTTGTTGATAATCTAACTGCTATGGACAACTAATACTAATTTTTGGTCATTTTTACTGGATATTCCAGCAGATCATGGCATGCAGTCAGGTGGTAGTGAGCTAGGCCCCACGGCAGCTGAGAAAAGTATAATTTATTATCCACATTTTATAGATGGGAAGACTGAAATGTGGAGTTCCAACAGCAAATGTCACTTTCAGTGCTGTAGCCAAGAACAGAGCCCAGACGTTCTCAGTCACATCTGTGCTTTCACCTGGACACAGAATGATGAGAATGTCAAGTTCTTGTCCCTGATTTGAGCAACAATATGTTTTAAAATACTGGTCACAGTGGACCACAGCCTCTCTGTACTAACTAAATAGGTTCTTCTTTGAAATATCATCTAGTGGCATTGAAGGTGTCTGTAGTTTTTGCTGAGAAACTGAACAAAGGCATGGATATATTCATTCTTGTGAAAATGTGTTGGAGTCCAGGGCATGTGGAAAACCCCTCAAACTGCCCTGGGAGTCTGAGACCCTGGCTGGGACCCCAGGAAAGCACTGTCTTTGACCTTAGTCCATGGGAAAAACTTCCAACACTCATAGATGAATTGAAAACAACAAAGATTTGAAATAAATTGTAGTTTAGTTTGCCACAGCATGAAAATTTGTAGTTTTGGGTTTTTAGTATGGAAGTAGATCAGAGCAAGATGGAGAATTTTAGGTGGTGTCTCATGTTCCTCTTCCTATTCTTCTGCTCTATCTGCTGTGACGGTGGCTCAGAGACATTGGTAAAATGGACTTGATGTAGAAATTATGTGTCTAGAATAGGTAGTAGTTAATAGTACAAAACTGTAAGTATAGTATGCTTTAAGAGTTAATTGGGTTAGAAATCTTTAAAATGACCTTGGGCCCTCTGTACATGCTCTTGTAGCTGCTTTTTCTTTAGTGCGCTGAGACTGCTATAAAACCTTGAGATGAGAAATAGAATAAACACCTTTAAAGACCGAGACACAGGTTCCATCTCATCTTTTAAACCCTAGTACAGGACTTTGAAAACAGACCCCCCCTAGTTAGGGGGTTGACAAGGTGAAAATCCCATCAAAAATGTTCATAGCTGTCAAAACTTTTTGAGGCTTTCTGGGAAACATATAAATTAGGTTTTTTCTGAGTGCTTGGCATTATGGTTATCAAACGCTTTGTCATGTGAAGCTGATCAATGAAGTAGCTGCTTCTTTGAACTTGCCCCTTAATTGAGAGCAGGGCTATAAAAAAATCCTCCTTTACCTCTCTCCTCTGATCATGAGGGACATTATCCACCAAGACAAAACTCTGGTGAGCAAATTATATTCCAGTGTGCAATCACAAGGTGGCATGAATGAATTTATGGGCACTTCAGTACTTCAGTTTATTCCATCTGTTCAGTACACAAATTACAAATTCAGACACAAACACTGTTTAGAGGCATATCATAAAAAGTTAGCTGAAAGTGATTTGTATCAGAGTATACTATATGTGCTTTATTCTGTACACCGTGCAGCTGTTACATTTGATGATTGTTCCAGACTCAAAATGCAGCCAAGTGGTGATTTTTATGTAGCTGTTTATTGTAATAAGTGCTGTAATAATTTTGATGTTTCATGTGGTTATACAAAGACATTTGGGGGTACTGTTTGAAGGACAGAACTGTAAAGTGGGACTACACTGATACTATCTTGAAAATATCCAAGGCTTAGTAATTCTGTGTAAGTACATTTAAAAATCTTATAACTATTACTCCCAACATTTTCAGGAGTAATTCTTTTTAATAAACCTTTAATTCATAAATTATAAATTAACCAGTGTGTGAGGCTGGGGGGTTCATGTTAGGAGTTATAGTGTTTCATGAAGACAGAGGTAAATGCAATTTTTACTTTAATACATAGGTACCAATATCTGCCCAGAGCATTCCGGTGGGCAATATGTCTTCCTCCTTCAAGAGGAGGAAACTGATATTTTGTCCTTTATTAACTACACCCTGGAAAACACAGAAGCAATTCTTTGAATAGGGCTTGTAATTCACATCTTTAACTCTTATCACTCCTAAATAATTTATTTAAGCAGTAGTTAGGAATATTTTGTCTCTTCCTTCTAACTATCCCACTCAGTCAGTAGAATCTTGACCTAACAGACGCAACACAAAATATTTTATAATGTCTATTTCTTTACCTCTGCTCCTCCTGTGCACAATTATACCTGTGCCCTTTAACAGATCAAATGTGTGGGCTGGACATATTTGCCAAGGAAAGGATCTGGACATTCAATCCCATAGGGAGGGGTTGACCTTTCAGCAACCTGCATAAAGTACCTGAACTCTGTGGGGAGGCTGGATTTGTAAAGCTTATGTCTTGTTTTTCAGTAGGCATCCTGGATCACATCCAGATGTGTTAACACCTTCCTGTAACCTTGGAAGGGGCTCCAGGTACCCAGTGCAAGGCTGTGCTGTAGGGCACAAGCACTGAAGAGCCTGGACACAGACAGGATTTTATTATTTACTAGTGGGTGTCTAAGTTGGTTCACTCTTACATTGGAAACTCCATGAGGGGAGCAATATTGCCTTTCTCATGCACAAGTGATGTGTTGTGCCTATTTTTCTTCTGCCTAGCCCTGCACCAGGCTTTCAAACATATGACTTCCATCTCATGAGTGAAAGTATCTAATTCTAATCTATTGTGTGTTTCACAATGGAGTTTGTTAGATGTTTCTCAACTAGAAGACATTCTCAGGCCCAGTAAATATTGAAATGTTTCACATCTAAACCAAAAATGCTAACTTCAAAGGATGGAAGAGGTACTTCACATTATTCTTTTAAAGAAGTTACCAAGTAAGTCAAATGTTGAATTTGTCACTTCCCGTCTTCTGCCTCAGAAATAATCTATCATTGGTGTGTCCCTTCAAAAAACTGGAGAATTTTTTTTTTGGAGAGCACTGAACTTCAGCTCATACTGCATCCTCTACTTTTTTCCTAAATCTTGCTCATGATGAGATAGTGTTTTGTGACTCTTATTTAGTCTGTTGCAAAACACATTACTATTTATAGTTCATGCGATCAGTGCAAAGAATTTCAACTATCAATTTAAAAAATTGCTTATCATATTATGGGGACATATTTTTACAAGTCTACAGGTTGGCCTATTATATGATCATCCAAGTGTGCAATAATATACCTCTCATTGTAAGAAATTTCTCTTTATCTTGGAAAGACAAAACCCCCAACAGTTAGTTGACTTACTATATTTGGATTATCTAAATTAACTAGAAGTGTCCCAAGTATTAAAATGAGAAGATTTCTGTTGGAAACCTTCAAAATTCCATTTCCAATTTGATATTATTTATAATTGATTGAAATCATCTCTATCAACTACCAGGAGTTGGTATGCAAGATACTTTGACTTTGATCAGGAGTATTTACCTGGAACTATGTGTCAAAATGCAAAACAACAACAACAAAATGCTTGATGTAGGTAGAAATTGGCTGAGAAATTATTTCTTATGTCTGGAAGGTTTTATAGAGATTAAGAAAAAGAGAAATTATCTAAATAAGAGCATACTGAAATAAGGCTGGCAAACAAAAACTAGTGTGTAAGAACTTCAGATAAGTACCTAACGCTTCTTTTTCATTTGCATTTTTTATTTGCATTTTCTGCATTGGCATCTCTATAGATAACCCGAATTTCCAAAGAGCCAGAGCACTTCAGCAGGAAATACACAGTGCCTAGAGCTGTGCAGTCATATAAGAATGGTACATCTTGAATTATTCACTTCCTTCACTCTTTTGCAAATTGTAGCCAACAGTTGACTTCACATTTGTGTTTTATACAGAATTCTTCTATCCTGATGCTCTCACCAACAGCAAATGAGAAAATGTTTAAAAATGGCGAAAAAGGGCAAAACAATTTCTGGAAACTTTCAGAGAAAAAAAAATGCTTCATTTCTAGTATTCTTCTGTTGATAGCTTAAAGATGCTGAATCAAAGGTCACATAGAAACTGGTTTATCCCATCTAGGTGTGGACATTTATTCTCAAAGTACTAAAATTTCTAAAGTACAACAGGCACTTAGGGAGTGAAATTGAACCTGTGCCCCAAATCCCCAAACATATTTGTGGAGAAGCCTATGGGGTTTGTTTTAATGATAACATAGCAGAAGTTGAAGATACAGCTGCAGCTGGCTGTCAGGACTGAGCTCAGGTGTGTCTATACATTCTCATCACTTCCTTGGGTGAGCCAGGTGTTTGCCAGCTGTTCTCTACGCCAATGAAACAAGGGGCTGACTTGAGACAGGGTCTCTGATTGAATTTCTGACTGGTTTCCTAAGGAACTATGGTTACAGGGGGCACTTGACGTGGGAATTTTAAACAGTCTTGTAGATTCCCCTAGGCATCTCCTGCTGTCCACAAGCCGGTTGACAGGCATGATTTATACACTTAAATATGCTGATTAACATCCGGGGTGGACTACCTGGCTGTTGCAGAGACTTCCCCAGGCAGTTCCTGCTGTATTTTACAGAATTACCCAGATAGGACACAGGAATGCTGCTTGTCAATACTGTGCAGAAACTGTTTTTGTACTTGCAGACACAATCACATAGAACAATCTTTTGCACACAGAAAATTAAAATATTTTGGTTATAGTTTAAGTTAGCCAATAGAAATGGATCATGCATTCCATGGAGTGGTTACACAGGATCACAATTCAGCTTGCTTATAAAAATTTAGTAGAACTAGCAGTTTGAGAAGTCTCTTCTGGTATGGCTAAGGACCCTTAAAATGGACTCCCACCATCACCTGGACAGACACTGACCAGCTACTTGGAGATAAAATTCCCCGCTTGAGTACTATCTCATGCTAAATATCCCAACAAAATAGTTGGACTTTTTGCTGGTGGATTTTATTGTTATTGTTTGGTTTGGTTTAGTTCTTTTGCAGTTTTGTGGGGGATTTTTTGGAGGTGGTAGGTTCGATGACTATTCATATGATGTAATGCCTAAGGAGAGGGGAAGATGAAACACCTGCATAGGGTGGCTCAGACAGGTGGACATACAGCTCGTTTAAAAAGATTTCAACAGAAAGGCTCCTACCCTTAAGGGAGCAGTTCACATATTTGAGACGGGGATGGGCTGGTGGCAGAAATAGCAACTTTGATTGATAATGAATGAAAAAAAAAAAACCAAAATTGTCCATGTCCTTGGGTCAGCAAAGTTTGGTTTTGCCTCCTGCCGGCAGAGCATGGAGCATGGACCAGCAGTGTCTGAATCAGAATGCCTCATCAAAGTGGCTGAAATTATGTGAGTTGGACCAATGTTTAACTTAACCTAAGGTCATATCCCATCCTAAGGCAAATCTTCCCTCCCTTACAACCTAGTTTGTAGCAGGGAAATCTGAAGATCCACTATCTACATAATATTGATAGAAATATTCAGACACCAGAGGAGGACATTTTGTTTAGGAAAGGACTAATAAAATTAAGATAAGAGCTTCGCACACATTTTCTCAAAGAATAATGCAAATGTGTGTATTTTTTGTACATTATCTAAGAATTATCAAAATTTTGAGGATTCTAAAGTATAAAGAAGTCTGGAGCAAATATTAACCTAATAAGAAGCTCAGTAAAAGATGTGCTTGAATGTTTGTGGTTTGTCAGTCCACATCACCCTACTTTCAAATATTTAAAAATTCCAAGATAAGAGAAAAAAAAAATCATATAAACAAAAGCAGTCAATAGTGAACTGTAAAAGCTGACATTTCATGGACTCTCATAAGATGGTATTTATATTAATAACTACTTGGAAAATATTTATTTGTCGAAAATATCCACAGAAATCTGAACTTATTAATTAATCATATGCAAACAGAAGATTAATGCTACTTTTACACTGTAATATAGTTTGATTAGCTCTAAAATAAAACCTGATATCTAGGGGGTTTTAGAAGAGATTAATTATGAAAAAAAAAAAAGAGAGAGAAAAAACAAGGAATAAAAATCTCTTAAAGCATCTGAATTTATTGTTAGCAAAATAGGAGTAGAGAGCTCCAGGTGAAATGTTGTACTAATACCCAGTCTGGCCCCAATACCATTATTTCAGTAATCAAATACTCTTTATTTATACCATGTCTCTTTGGCACTATCTCATGCATACTAAATATTTACAATTCAGTTTCCAATTTATAGCTTTACATTGGCAACAGCTTTTTAAAATATTTAATAAAGTACTTAGCAGTTTATATATCATTTGGGAATAATGCAATGGAATTGCTAGCAAGTGATACCACCTCTTAGGGTGCTTCTTCATTGCAGAACAAACCACACTGTTATTACTCTAATCAGTAGTATAATCTTATAGGACTTTTGAGAGCACGTTGAACCCTGTTGCTCATATCAGTGGATTCCTTATTCTGATGTACTTGTGCGTGGTATGGAAACTGGCTTTACATCCAATTCATACTATTCTTTTTCCTAAGCAAAAATAGACCCTTTTTTATTAAAATAGATAAGATTCAGACTTACATCTGAATGGTATCTTTAAAACGAGATTCAGCAATATTTCAATGTAGAATCTCTTGAGTGTTAGTTTTGTATGCAGAACCTTGAGCTTTGCAAATTGTAGAGACATTATTAATTGAGCAATTACAATAATAAATTTTAACTAGAAGGAAGCACCTGCTAAACTCTTGAATTGTTTGATTGCTCATTCCTAATGATTTCTTTTCTAGAGCTGCAGCATGAATTGGGAAGTGACAGAGCACCATATGCAGTGATCTAACAATGGAAAGGCATCTGTTCTCTGCCTTGCAGTGGGGGAACAGCTGAATTTTAAGAGCAGAAAATCATCCACTTCTCAATATTTGCTATTTGACTGAGCATTTGAGTGCTGGTCCCCAGGAAGAAAGAAAAAGAAAAGGTGAGGGTGGGAAAGACTATGCAGAAAAGACATATGCAAATCAACTGCAGCCTTTAATTTGTTGGAGGTAGAAACTTTAATGCTCATGAGGCATCAGCTTGACAGTATTCTAACAGATCTTGCAGCTGTAAATTCCTTTTGCCATGAAATCAATTCAAAGTTCAATATTTTGCTTGAAAAAGGCCAGAATTTTGTTGTCCTCTGCTTACTTGGGATGGGAGGGCCTGAGACTGCAGATATTTTGTGCCTATCAGGCTGTGGAGGAAGAAATTTTGAAATGTAGAGTAATAATGAAAATCAGAATCACAGACTTTTAAAGAGTAAATTTCACCATTTTTTAAAAGCTTTAAAAAGCTTAATTTAGCTATTCTTTCACATGTTGAAAGTTGGACATCTTTAGCATCTGAAATATTTTTTTGCTTCTGGCTCCTTTTAATAAGTCATGATGAATGTTTGATGATATTTCTTAAAAATATCCACATTAACTAACTATGACCCCTTATCTAGGGCAAGAAAAGAGAACACTTAAGTTAATGGCCCAATGAATGGGTAACCCTATATTCTTTAAAGTACAGAACAAGTAAGGACATTTATAGATCTGGTGGGAGATAATAAAAAGTACCCGATTTACATTGAAAGTCAACAGGCGTCCTCCTCGGACCTCTAAAAACCTCTCCATTTATCAAGTAATGGGAGTGCACACAGGTTATGCCATAAAGTTAAGTGCACAGACAAAGAAAGGCATTTGGGAGGAGAAAAAAGTATCCTGTACTCTTCATAGGCAAATTTTGACTTAGATGAAAAATTTTCTTCTTCTATATAAAAAATGCCCAATCAGGTGTCAACAGAGTAATTTAAGATTGCTCCATTTCTGTCCTGAGATGTAGCATGTAGCATGGTTAATTGCTACTGCGTTTCCCAGGAGTTTTAGCTTCTCAGTCTGGTCTTCGTGCAAAATAGAAGCTGGTACTTTTGTGGGGAGAGATAAAAACATGATTCTTTGGGGTTACAGGCAGACTTTCCTATTCTGAGGCACTGTTGTCCTCACCCTGTATTCTTCACACTTGTCTTCAGGCACTTCATGATGAGGTCCAAGCTGGGAGCCTGGGTGTCCTATGACTTGTCCATGGCCGCTGGAGAGGGAGAGGCTCCTCAATGGGCACTGTAGCCCACAGGTGAGTTGTAACACCTTTTGTGCATGTCTATCATTCTGGCTTGTTGATGGAGGACTATTGTGGCAATGGCCATGGGAATAAAACTAAGTTCAGTGCATCATGTGGAGTGATGCTGAGCCTGAATTCCACTCATGGATGACTGTGGAGAAAGGTAGGAGAGAGTGACTGATTCAACTTCCTGCTGAACTTTTGGTTTTTACATGTTCAAAGCAAGAGTTTAGTGGAAATATACTGTAGAGAATAATACTGTAACTCTGCTTTTGTTGTAAAGCATTTAATAAAACTAATGCTTTATACATCAAAATAACAGCAACCTTTTCTATTTTTGTCATAGAAATCATGTTTTCCTTTCTGCATATCCTTTATGAAACAATCCATGATTCTGTGATTTTAGACTCATTCTATTATTTATTTTGAAGACAGATACACATTGTTGCTAGTTCCCTTTCCAATAACTTTTTTTTAAAGTCTCATTCTTCATTACTGATAATTTTTAAGATAAAAGTTAACTTACTCAGGAAGTTCATTGTGATTTCTAAATGCTTTTGAAACTTTTGGGAGATATCAATACCCAATAAAAAGATCAAAACTGCAAATATGGTCAAGAGTATTTAACCTACCTCACAATAACTTTGCTCTTGAAGGGCAATGAGAAATATACGTAAAACAATCAAGGGATTTCTCTTCATCTTTATGATCTGGACAAGGTCTATAAATCCATTAATATACAAGTTCAACAGCCTCTTTTGGTTACAATGCTTTGAATGATAGTTTAGCTGGACAAAATCCTTTCTTTAAGAGATATATAAAAGGTTTTCAGGTTTTTCCTCATCCAGAAAACAGATGTTTCCAGACAGAAACAGAATGTTAAGTTTCATTAGAGACCCGTAGAATAACTAAGCTGTTTCAAATAAGTAATTCATAGCCAAATAGACCGTGTGTCTCTTGTCTTGGCAATGAGACATTTTGGGGTATAATTTCAGAAGCACCTTTAAAAACAGAACAAAAAAAATCAGGACACACTGTTTGTCAGGACAGTTAGTCCCTTTCTAATAGTTCATTAGAAGTCAATTATGGGTGCACTATTCTGATACAATGGGATTCATTGAAAACGTTGTCAAAGCATTTTCTTCTCAATGATAAGGCAATATGCAGTTTATTTTTCATAAACATGGAATTTCAAAACCAGATCTCAAAAATATTTACTGCTTTTATTCTAGCAATTGACCTCAATGCATTACACATGCACATACTTCCTGGTATATGTTAGCATTTATGCTAACACAAATGTATATGATATATCTCTGCCCAAATATATATGCCACATGTGGACCCTCTTCAGGGTTTAGAGCTAGGGTTATATTCAATAATTTAATTGTCTGGTTTTTAATGAGTTAAAAAGATGTTACATGATACTTAGTTTTCCACATGGAGTATTGCATGCATTCCCCAGCACAGGAAGGACATGAACCTGTTGGAGCAGGGCCACAAAGGTGACCAAGGGGATGAAGCACCTCTCCTATGAAAACGGGCTAAGAAAGCTGGGAATGTTCAGCCTGGAAAAGAAAAGGCACTGGGAAGAACTTAAGAGTAGCCTTCCAGTTCAGTTCCCTCCAAGGGAGCTGACAAGAAAGCTGGAGCGGAAAAATTAGCAAGGATATATAGTGACAGGGAAAGTGGGAATGGCTTTAAACTGAAAACGGATTAAGATTGGATATTACAAAGAAATTCTTTACCCTGAGGGTGAAGTACTGGAACAGGTTGCCCAGAGAAATTGTGGGTGTCCTGTACCCAGAAGTATTCAAGGCCAGGTGGGATGAGGCTTTGAGGAATACACTTTAGTGGAAGGTATCCCTTCCTAGGGCTTGTGATTTGGAAATATGCCATCTTTAAGGTCCCTTCCAACACACACCATTCTATGATTCTATGATTCTGGTTGGTTTTCACTTTCATTTAGGTCAGCTTACAGGTGAAAAAAAAAAATTGTTTTAATACTAGTTGGCATCCATGGAATTTAGTATTCCTTTTAATAAGGCCTGTTTAAATTTTCAGGGTTTTCTTCTCTGTGTCTTTCCTTCTTCTTTTCTATTCTGTTGAAGAGAACATGGGTATGATGGTATAGGCAACTTGAATGGTGCAAAGTTGAAAAACCTGTAGGAGAAGCGCTGGTAAGTCAGACTAAAACCTCGTACATGTCTCCATATGGTCATATGTTCCAATAGTTTTCATTTCTCTGAATCCACCTATCTGCCTGCTACCCATGCACAAATTTAGCAACTATTATATTGGTGTCAAAAGACTACCAGATTCATTTCATATTAAGGTATAAATATTTTGCAGGTATGTTCAGCCGTTCCCTGTAGACAGTCTGCAATTTCCTCCTCAAGGGCAACCAGATAGAATGTTGCATACTTGCAAGTACAATATATGATGTAGATAATCAATGTGTCCTTTAGAAAGCAGTCAGAGTTAAGGCAAGAGGTTATGTTAAGGTATTCTGAGGTAATCAATTACAAGGTTATTTTCTGAAATGTAATGGGTTTGCAATTTTTCAACAGTTTTAATGTATTTATATGACTTACAAAATTACAGTATTTCTATTCATTTAGAGATCCTCAGCATAATTTCATCAGTTCCATTTACTGACATTTAAAAGAATACATATGGAAGTTGCCAGTACATTTAGAAGCTAGTACAAATTCAATTAGATGATGCATAATGTAATTATATCATTTACCTATTGCTTTTTTTTGTTCCTTTGGGTCCCTTTTCCTACTCATCTACTTTTCAGCCTAGAAATTAAACACATTCTCGCTGTATGTATGTGAATACACTGCACAAAGTTAAAGAATGGGATGTAACATATTGATAAATTTATGGAAATGAGAGGAAAAAATTATAGAATTGCCTGGGGAAATGTGAAAAAAATATGAAGGGAGTTTAGATTAGTGTAATATGCATATTAATAAGTCAGAATAAGGTATCCATTTATATAATTCCAATGCCTTCAATCCATTCCTGGAGTTGGTCCCTGGTGAGGAGGTTTAATTTAAAACACAGAAATGCTATCCAAGTTCCTGAACTCAAAGAGAATGCAATTAACATGACTTGCCAAATGAGCCCATTGCTATTTTTTGAGACTGTTGGCAGAAATACAGGTGCCTGTGCTGAATCTTTGAGATCTGAACACACTGGAAAATGTCTTATCCATTGCCCTTTTCCACCACAATTCTCAGTTACTGAAGATGTTTAGTGGCCAACAGCTTTTACCTGTAAACTGTGAATTACATATTCATTTATATGTCAAATATGAAGAAACAACATTAATGCTTTTATTTTAACTAAAGTCACACACACCAAAGCATTCAGCGACAACTACTATTATAAAAAATGGCCTACAGTGTAACCAATGGTTTTTCCATAATTATTTCTTACGTTAATGATAGATGAAATGTTGTTTCCTGTTTAAAGATAACTATTGGAAAATTTTGACATTGCAATATTGACTTCCATGGTAACATTATCAAGACTTTGCATTTAAATTAGAGACATAATTCCTCATATTGGGAAATGAGGAATGGAAAAAGTTTGTCTTTTCATCTCTCTGTTTCCACTTCCAACCTAATTCATACCATTGGTGATTAAGTTTGTTCTGAGATGTTAATGCCCTGTTTAAAAGAAGTTTACATCAGTTTGTTTAAAGCTACCAAAAAAATTTGAGAATGCTTTTTTTTTTTTTACATTTAATCACTTTCATATTGTTTGTTTTTCTAGAATGTTTCTGACAGAAGTGCTACTGGCTTGAATGGAAGAAGATGAGTTGTTCAGAATGTTTTTGTGAATAAAGTTTAAGCTAACTCCAGAGGAGAGCAGTCATTTTTATTCTGTGATATAGGTTTTGTTTCTCCAGTTCATGTGAGATTTCAATCGTTTGATCAAGTAGCAGAAATAGTGTTCTCATTTAGTTAGGTGGGCCTATGGATAATCTGCAGTTTAGCCGTCTATCATGCAATATCTGCACAGCAGCTGTTTCTCTTCAATTTCCTTTAAAGTGAGAGTAAAAATATATTTAACTTTAGCAGAGATATCAACATGAGGTCAAGGTAAAAATGTGAACTAGCCTAAGTATAATAAATCTGTATAGACCTACATTTATTCATCTACGCATATTATTGTGGGCAATATTGAAATGGTTGGTTTGTAATGTTTGACAGATTAAAGTCTTATTTGCTTAAAGGGTTTAAAAAGTTATAATCAGTACTTGCAAAGAAGACTATTTGTTGCAGGATGATTTGAACAAATGAAATAAAATAAATTGGTTAAAATGCTTACTATCTTATAACATAAAGCTTCTGCACATCCTCAGCAATACCATGTGAACTGGTAATACTCAAGAATCACAGAACAAGTGCAAGGACAGTATAGATATAGATTAAAGTTTACCCATTTTCTGTAACAGTGATTCCTTTTCCTCCAGCTTAATACATACTGGAGGATTAAGGGTGTTTGCAGACTGTCTTTGCATTAATTATGTTGATGTCCTTCATGGCATTGTGAATCATCATTTAATTTTTCCTGTGCAGTACAGTTTCTTTTCTAAAATCGTCTCTTTTGTCTTGAGCAACATTTTGAAATTTGTTTTTATTTTTTTCAAGGAAGACAGAATGGGTACGATTGGAAGTGATCAATCTCCCTGCTGGGGCAGGGTCATCCTACAGCACTTTTCACAGAATCATACCCAGACAGTTCTTGAAGATCTCCAGTGGGGGATATTCCACAACCTCTCTGGGCATCCTATGCCAGTGCTCACTCACCTGCACAGTTAAGAAATTCTTCCTCATATTCAGGTAGAACTTCCGCTGCTTCAGTTTCTGCCTGTTAAGTCTTATTGCATGGCACCACTGATTTTCACTTAGTTTACCACCTTTGTTATGTCTGAGGTAAGAAAATTCTTTCTCTCCCCAGCTGTTTACGCTGAAGAATCTGGCTTCCACTTTGCATTTGATTTAATCCATAGAAATATTTGTAAGTCCTACTTTAACCCATGATACCAATATATTTATTTATTTATTTTCATCAATCAGAATATTGCTTAATCAAACTCTTGGAGGTAATGACTTTGAAACAAAGAACATCCAAGAAATGTAAAAGTTTGTCTGATGCACTCGAATACTAGAAATGAAATGAAGGTCAGTGTTGTCTTTGAAAATACATACAGGTACTTCCTTCCCTTTCTTCTTTTATTCTTTTCCTGTTTCTCTTGTCCTCTGTTTGTTTGGTTTTTTGAGGTTTTTTCTTCTTTTTTTTTTTTTTTAACTTAAAAATGGTAGATTTTAGGGCTAGCAGGTTTTGTTTTGTTTTGTTTTGTTTTTTTTAATATTGTAAAACTATTTTTGCTTTGTCATTTTTTTGTATAACTTTAAGATACTGCTCTCTGTCTTTGAAAATATGGGACAAGCTTATTGTTAGACTATCCTCCAAATGCCAACCTTATTTGGCTGCCATGTCTTTATGTTTCTCATGTTATTAAAATCTATCCTTAAATGCATTAAGCTATTTTAAGAGGAGTCATGTTAATACCTTTACACAGTTATTTGCTGTATTTAAAATATGTTCCTGTTACACATTAAAATGTTGGGCTCTGTCCATATTTATGGTAAAGAAATGGTAATAAAAACTGTAGGAACAATCTCAGCATTAACAGTAATAAATTGCTTTCTTAGGGAACTATTTCAGGAATCCTGGAACTAGCTCTTATTTTCCTCATTGATACGCTGTGGCTTTGCCACATCCTGAAGTCAGATAGCACTTATTTCTTGCCAAAGTGTTGGATGGTCCTTTGCTTGGAGTCATGCAGTGGTATTGTGGGGAGAACACAGCTTATTTTGCACGAAGAGGATGTTAGTTAGGTATCTTTCTGAGATTTGTACATGGGCTTTTTTTTTT
>WBMY01006445.1:429330-445422 GCA_013397315.1 Donacobius atricapilla | reverse complement strand
TTTTTTTTTTTTTTTAGGGAACAAGTAGGTATTTTTTGTCTGAATTGAAATGAATATAATCGTGTCAAAACACACTGAAGACATTTATAAAGGTCCTTTCATTATGAAGCAACACCCACGCACCTCAAAGAGGCTTTGAGAGGCTTCTGATAATAAATTGTAGTAGTACAGGGGTGGAAGGATGATTTAAAATGACAGGTCCAATAAGGTTCTTAGTGCTGAAGGGAATGATTATTTTGATGGCTAAGCTTGAATACAGCACAATAATAGTGTCTATGTAAGAGACTCTCTGTGACAATCAGTTTGTCCTTTGGACTGAGTAGTCTGCAGTTGAAGACTGAGTCCACTACTGATGTTGCCATGCCATAAAGCTGTAGCACTACAACACTTTAATAAACTAGCTCAGATTCTTGAAACAGTATGACCATGTTAGAAAAACTCTCCCCAGGCTGCTTTGTCTTGCTGAGAAACAGGATTTATTGCCTGGACAGAGCATGGTTACTGCTTCCACAACTTCATTTGTCTCCTTCGGCTTCACTGAAATGTGCCAAATAAATGTCCAGCTTTCCAGCTCTGTGAGAAAACTGGCCTTATCTTTAAAAAAGGGATTTTAAATGTACTCAGTGTGTAATTCACTGTTGAAAAATACCCCCAAAATATGTGTATATGAACCACAGCTGTCTGAGGATCATGTAGAATTTCATTTTGAAAATATTGATTTATCAAAGGGATCTGGTTAGGGTTAAAGGGACAGAAAATATGTGACTTCAAGATTCTTTTCACTTATTCTGGGAGCTTCTTTTCTGTTTCTATGCAGCTTGAATGCCCTATTGCCATTTATCCCTGCAAAGCTATCAGAGAGTTTTTTCTTTATTATCATTGCATCAATGCTTGGAACCTGGAGCTAATCAAGAGAAATGAAATTACTTATTTTGGATTTTTGGCAGATAAATGACAAAATGCTACTGCACCTTTTCTGGCAAGCACACTTGGTGGTGCATGCAAACGAGGTCTGTTTTACCGAAATGCTGGCCAAGAGGAGGCAGCAGAATTTAATCTTAAGGCCTATGTCCTCTTGAGCATATGGTGCTAAATGAGTATCTTTCACAGCCCAACTAGTAATGGGAACTAATCTAAAATGAGATAGCAGCAAACTGCAACAGACCAAATAGGAGAGTAATATCCCACACTTTCAGTGTAGAGTTAATTGCATTTTAAAATTTAAAGTACATTGTTGACATTTCAAGAGGTGGATACAAACCAGTGGAATGTCATAAAATCAAAAAAAAAAAAAATCCAGGAGGGTCAAACAGTAGAAGATTTTGGCATAATAATTACCATTATGCTTTTGTTTATATCATTCTTCACTTGTATTCATCCATATCATGACCACTGCAGCCCAATCAAAAATCTGTTTCTAATATGTTCTGGAAGCCCTTAAAACATTTGCATCTTGCATATATTCTACCACTGAGATTCCAATGTGAAGTCTGAATGGAATTAAATAAGTTAATGTCCCGATCTTAGATGAATATTTAAACCCCTGCACATACAGAGAGGAAGAAATTATGAAGGAAAGGAAAAAAAGCAAGGATTAATTGCTATACATACTAAAGCTGAGGATATTCCACATCATTGAAGCTGTTTCAGAAAAGTAGGAATGCCTGACATCTAAATTGCGTGGATAGCATGTTTTACCCAAGCGCTGTTGGCACAGATTCTTGTCACAACACTGTTCAAAGGGAAGACCTGGCATATAGTCAAAATTTATACCCCAAAGTACTAGAAAATTAGGAAAAGCCATCTTGACATTAAATTAAGTATTTTGTAAGACATCCAGTAAAAAATACTAAATATTTGCAGGAACATATGCTTGATCATTGTGTTTCAATTGCAGACCAGGTGGGGTACTGCTTTCTGCACTGACTGCTAACAGCAGCTGAGAGCCCTGCTCTAAAAATATTTTATCTTGGTGCTTATGAGGAATGGAAGTATTTCTTCTATGCTGGGATTGCAAGAACATTATAGAACCAATAAAGGCATACTTAGGCAAACCACAGAGGTGACAGAACTTGCATAAATATACAGTGACAATCTGGATGTGTTTGCATGACAAACAGCTAATGCCTTGGGGAAGGGGAAGAAATACACACACGCACACATTTTGTAAATATATAACCTTTTTGTTCCAGATAAGTTCTACTCTTTGTAAAATCTCTGTCTTCCTACTAGAACTTAAATTATTTCTAGATGAATTTCTGGTGAAAATAATTTCTAGACCTATTGCAGTTTGTTGTTGTGTGGGTTTTTTTATTTGTTTGGATTTTTTTGTTTGTTTTTTTGTTTGGTTTGTTTTGGGTTTTTTGGTTTGTTTTGGGTTTTTTGGTTTGTTTTGTTTTGTTGGGGTTTTTTGTTCTTTTTTTTTTTTTAATCTTTGACAGATTTAAAAAAAGAAGATTGATACATAATAATATTGCATTTTATGAACTTGTATGATAAAACAAATTAAAAAGCATTTTCAGCAACTTGCTTTCTAAAATGCAGGCCCAACTGCAGTTATTGTGGTTATTTCATGCTACTGGGATAAAACAGAAGATAAGAAAAGATTAATACTGGTGATACATGCTAGATGAAAATGAAGGGATGACAGAAAGGGGGATGAACTAGGTGTGTATCGTATTATGCCTGTCTCCATAGAAATCTTATAATCTTTGCATTTAAAAATATATGCACAAATGATTTATGTAACACACTGTTTAGCTATTTACTGTAGAAGTGTTACATTTAGGTAGCACAAATTCCTTATTTGCCTTGCTTTTTTTTTTTTTTTTGCCTTTTTTTTTGCCTTTTTTTTTTTTTTTTGCTATCTGGTTTAGGTTCTTTGAGTCTACTTGGCCAGCAGAAGATATTACACTTAAAAAAATTAATTGTAACCTTGTTAAAACCATAGGAATATTATTGCTCCTATAAGTAACTGAACTACACACTGGGTTTAAATATGGTGAATACCTTCCCTGGCACGACTTGAGGTCATTTCCTCTTGTTTTGTCATTGGTTACCTGGGAAAAGAAATAGATCCCCACCTGGCTACAAGCCCTTTCAGGTGGTTGAAGAGAGTGATAAGATCCTTCCTCGCCCTCTTTTTCTCTGGGCTAAACAACCCCAGTTCCCACAGCTGCTTGTCATAAGACTTGTGCTCCAGACCTTTCATCAGCTCCATTGCTCTCCTCTGGACTCGCTTCAGCACCTCAATGTCCTTCTTATAATCAGGGGTTCAAAACTAAACACAGGATTTGAGGTGCTTTGTGTCCCAGTTGGATGGGTCCTCTGACCTTAACCGAATAGCATGGAATTGTTCTGTTGGCCATTGGTAGTTTCTCCTATAATGTTTATCCATGCAAACATATTTCAATTTGGATACATTCCAGGGAGGCAATTAAAGTACTGCATAACTTTTGGTGTATTTTAATTTGTTCTTCAAAGCAGCGCTTGCTGATGTGAACTAATCAGCTTTTATGTGCCAGTGAAAGCACAAAACATGATGACAGATGGTAAGCCAGAAAAATTCATGTAGCTAAATACCCACTGTCATTGTTAACCTAGAGAGTGACAATTTTGGTGTCATTTTCTACAGGATATGAGAGTTTTCCTATAGCTAAGTGCTCAAGATTTACAGGACTGCCGGTAGCATGGTACATTTGAACATGAAACATCCAACTGACATATCAATGAGATTGTCCTGATGAATGCTACGTGTTCAGTTAGGTGAGACATAAGGTTTGTGACAATGTCACTATGAATATCTAATTTCTTTATAAGTGCATCTGTCTGTCCTTACCTTCTCATAATGTCCATCAGTAGCCATTTATTCACATTAAACTTGTGGGGAGATATTTCAGGTGTCTAATTAATAGTGTAGGAGGAAAAGAATCAAGTAAATTCTGCTTATATTTCTGCTCAGTATTTTAAGGGACCTATAAAATACACAATATGTTTTATTTGAACTAAGAAATATGTGCCTAAGAATCCTTTCAAGCAAATGAGCTCTTGATATCATGAACATCAAAGGAGAAATGCACTTCAAATTAATGTTCCTCCGTAAAACCAGAATTTAATGCAACTGCACAGGTTTTAAACTAAGATCTCTGCAGTACAAAGAGAATCCTACTGCAAGAAGTAAAAAACCTGAAATTTTATTTTTAAGATACTTCTTCTTTTATTGTGAAGTTTTAATTGTACTTTAGTTTATGGATTATATAACTTATGTCACCAATAGGGAAACACTGACTTGTCAATATTTACTAGAAAGTAAGTATTAAGATTAAGGATAGGAGGGTGGGAAAGAGGAGGGTGGTATGACTGCAAAACAAAATCAGTCTGAACACCCACCTTCCACTCGAATTGCCAGTTATTCTCCAGATACATGGTTCCTAAACAGGCAATCACATTTGGTGCACTGAAATTGACAACAGTTTTTGGTAACTGATGGTAAAGTGTATTTTGAGGTTAAGTTTCTTATCTTGCATAAGTAAACATTTTGTTGGGCATTGTAGGCAACTCCTTATCTCCACTGAACGTGTTGAGATTTTTTTATTATTAGTGAATACTTGATCTCTTTAGTGCTTTTTGAGCAACTCTTTCTCTCAGATACTGTTTTTGCAAATGCTTTCTTGCCTTAACCCACAAGAGACAAAAATTTTTTCAAAGTAATCACACATATATGAAAACATGGCTTGCCATTGTTATGAGCTGAAAAATTTTCAATGAAAAAATATTTTTATGTATACTAATATCTTTTAAAGACCAAAAAAATTTAGGCCAAAATTGGTAGATAAATTATTAAGTCGATATTGAGATAGAATTCAGGCAACAGCTTAATCTTTTCTCCTTATTCTGAGCAGCTGATGAAAATACAAGCAAGAGCAACTTCAGCTAAAGTCCCCTCCTATTGATCCCAAATGGTTCTCTGATTTTGATATTGACTGAATTTTGTGCAGCAGTCTAGGGGAAATGTACTTTATTTATACCACTTAATTGCAGAATTGGCTCCACATGAGAAAAGAGAAAAAACCAGAAAAGCATCATTTTGCAGACTTTGCTTGTAAGTTCTGCTTTTCCAGCTTAAGGGTCTCTCATTTTCGTATACAAAATATCTTCATGCATTTTCATGGAGATATTCTTGACTTTTCTTTTAATATGGCTTGGATTGTCTCATCATACGACTCATATAGCTCAGATGGCAATCTTCTATTTAACAATTTCGTGTCAGAAACTTTCCTGACTGGAAGATTTCCATCACTTGTGTGTTGACCTAAGAACAGCTGACTTATTCCTCATCACCTAGTTTGCACTCTTGCTTTTTATTAAACTCCAGCTGACTGTTGTACTTCTGCACATTCAGCTGTAACTGAAAAATACATAGCAGCTCTGATTCTCACATTCAGGACTGGAAGCCTATATTGCTCCATTCCCTAGACACTACTGGATTGCCACAGCACTTTTTATGCTTTGCTTAATGCATATTTTTTTTTGTTTTTAAATATGTGCAATCATCTGGAGGGTTCATTTTTACAGTTCACAGTAGAGTTCACATACAGTTCACACTCACAAACCCCAGTGTAGCCAGTCAACAGTAAAAAGAAAAACTACATGGTGCTAGGCAAAGTAAAATATAACAAGAAATTCAAAAATATTTCACACAGATTGTCTGAATGTATGAAACACTTTCTTCTCCCTCTTCATTCTGTGATGTATTTACAGGTGTATCAAAAATACTCCATTGGACAAGAAAGAGAAACCATCCAAAAATTTGTACAAATGTCATACTTAGAAATTGAGTTCTACCCCTTTAAAGGTCTTCATATTTTTCTGACAAAATGATAAAATAGTCCCAAATAATGCCTTACTTTTACTATGAGTGTTGTGTTGCGTGAAACTACGATATATGAGGACAATTTTTTTCCTCCAAAATTAAAAGGCTCGCATGAAAGAGGATGCCACAGAAATCCCGGCAACAGAGGAAGGAATCTCTGATGAGAAGAGCTGGAGGGAGAGGAAATAGAGAAGCAATATAGGTTGTGTGTTGAAATGAAGCCTGAATTGATATTTTAAACAAGATCTAGAGCTGAACACCTTTTTCATATGTTCAGCCTGCTGCCATGCTTACCATAATGCTGCTTTCTGAGAAAGATCACATCCAAATTTGCAGCTTGACAGTCTGATAGCTCCTTCCTTGGAATTGCCAGTTCATTTCAGCTGCCAGGCTAGTAACAGTGCCAATAGTCTCTCAGAGAAGATCAGTAACAATAGCTAGATAAGGATGGATGTTTGATCCTAGTGAGTCGGGGGTTTTTTTACACGAGATAATTTTAATGATTATTCTTGCTTCTCAGCATGATTTTAGACTGTTGTCATTTCATTGAATCACGTGCCTCATCCTCACTTCTGCCGGCCGTGTACATCATTTACTTAACTTAACCTCCTCCTGATATTAGATTCTTCTGCATGATACTGAATTCTTGACCATCAGCCCAACTCCAATTCCTTGTTTTCATTTTGCAGCTAGAACAACTAATAACTTTTTTCTTTAATTTCAGACTGAGAGCAATTGTATCCTATTTTTACCTTCCATATTTCTTCCTCTGAATTGCTTCCTACAGTCATATGATGTAAAATACATCTCTTGAAGACTGATCTGCTGACTTCAGAGAGCTTTGTAATGCGTTAATCATTCCCAGATTTGAAAATGGCAACAAGGTTTCCACAAAATCTTGAAAACAACCTAAGTTTTTGTAAAAGAAATAATTTTGTTTTCCTCACAAATTATTTTGGAATGCCATAACTATAAAAAGTAATGAGGGAATCAAAATATTACCAGACATTATATGCATCAAAATTTCATGTGTATTATTACTGTCAAGAATTACTGAGCAGTGATATGTCAGTTTGGAGGCTTAATCAAAGGCTTGTTTTTGAAGTTCCTCATAAGACTGGAGAAAAATGTTTTTCCTTCATTCTGATGGTAGTCACTTTCTGGATAGTTCTAAATCATCTCTGCTTAAGATTGGCCTTTAAAGCCACATGTCACAATAAGATCATCCTGGGCCCCATTTCCCTGCTGTTGCAAGTCAACAGAAAAACTTTTTAATGAAAGTGCAAGAACAACGTCAAAATATTGTTGCCTTTGTGTTTACTGAGAATTCAGTTTTCCCTCTGCTTTGGAAAGAATAAGGGAGGCGTGATCATACCTAAAGAATATCAAAAACACCAGAAATAAGGATTTTTCTCAGGGACCACCTTTTTAATAACAAATTGGATTTTGGGCACCATTTTCCTCAAAACCACGAAGGTGGCAAGAAGTTTCCTCTCCTTATGTAGAAACAGTTGTCTTTAGTTTTAGATTCAGTGGATCTTTTTGTACATGTTTGCTGCAGTCCAGAAAAAGATATATTATCAACCACTAGCACTCCAGCTTTTAAAGAAAGGCAATAAATATACAGCTTTTAGAAGAAATAAAAATGTTTTGCTCTTTATCATCCAAAAATAACAACTCAGATTGAAGACATGAGGGCACTTCACCTGAACCTTTTTTGTTCCTGATGACTTTTGGTTTTTTACAGGTTACTTAATCTGCTACAACCTGAAAAATCAATATCTTCATATTTTACCTTAGCTACCCAGTGCTTGCCTCTATATATCTTCCTGTCAGATAGAGAGTTATGAAGGTGATAAAGAATCTTGAACTTGGATTAGTACATTCCACAATGTAGATGTGTGATAAAATAAAATGTCACAATAGGTCAATCAGTCTCCTGCAGAGAAGTGAACTGCATTTAATTTTGGATTTGGCAAGATTTTGAGCTGACCGGTGTGGTGGGAGAACCTAGCCCATTTTCACATTTTTGTACTTGAATGAAAAAAGATGACAAAAATAAGAAGAGAGTATTTATTGAACTTCATTGCAGCTAAACTTTTTTTTTAGATACATGTGCAGAGATTCAAAAGCAAAGTAAAAATAATGATCATGGTATGTGAACTGACTTGTAATATTGTGTAAGTTTCCTGCATTTTTCCCCCTATCCCGCTGTATTACAAAGGCAGTAGCAATGGTGAGTAAAGAGGAAATATGCCAAAACATCTTCTCAGACTACTCTGTGCAGTTTATACAGCTGTACTTTTGTGTACAGCTTTTATCTGTGTCTGGTAAACTAACAATAATCTGTGTTACACTGTGAAAGAATGAGTATTATTTTTCAGGAAATATATATGACTGCCACAAACTCAGGATCAATAAAATGAGATCTAAATGTTTGAACTTATTTAATCTCAAAAATCTACCCCTTGAAAAGGCCGAGGGAACTTAATTTGTGTCCAGTGCTAGCAAATGAAAAACAGCCAATACAGGTACCTGAGGAATATCGTAGAGTATATTAATATAGATGTATAATTACATCTATGTTCCTCCAAATTTGTTTAAGGGCCATAAAAAAGCTAGTAATTCTGCATAGAGATAATTATTTAACTCAGCAACACTTGAGGTAGAGGTTTGATATAAATCCAAATTATTTGCTTGTGGCTTAATTTGCCAGTTTGAATAGAATCTGCCAATAGGACTGTTATTTCCCCAAATTATTATTTTCCTACTAAAGAACCTTATTTTTGTTCTCAGCACTGCAGTAAAGCCTCCCTTATTTTGAATAGTGAACAGCAATCTTATCCAAACCATTCCTCATTAAATGTGAGAGCCTTTTCGTATCTTCACTATGGCTTTCTCAGCCTCTATGATTTCGTAAATACAGATCTCTTAGTAATTTAAGCCCCTCTGAATAGTCACTTTCAATCATAGGAATCACCACTTTTTTGTGGATATGTAAATCATATACTCAGCTCTCATAGTAAAAGCCTGAAGCAGAGGCCAGATGTAATGCAATATTTAAGATATTCATGCTTGGTTATCTTAAGCTCAATATTCACTGAAAGATTTGTTAATGTTCATCCCTTCTAAAAACCAGTCATTTTATTAATTTCCTGACTAGCAATTTAGTTTGCAATAGATTTAGATAGATTTTGGTTGAACAAACATACCACCCCTTCAGTGGTTATTCATACTGCTGGCTTAAAGGCGACACGCTACCAGTGGCTTTCCCATCATATTTTACATTGACTGAAACTGCCTACAGGTGTAAATTTAAATCTGTAAATGTAGAGGTACTCATGTAAAAAGTAGTAATTCACAGTGCTAATTTGGGATATAGTTGCTGCTGGTTTTCCTTCATAGGTACCAAGAAAAACTAGGGTTTTTTTTAATTTTCAAAATAGTGAGTATTTATTTTTTTTTCAGTGAATATTCCAGGTAAATTATTGACATCTCTCATTTTCCTGTGTTCATGTGCAATGATTGATAATTAGTCTTCAGAACTTCTAAAGCAATTTCATGGAAGGATGGGGAGGGAGAATCTGTTCCTTTGCTGGATAACCTGAGATATTTTAATTAATAGATGAACTCTACATATATGTTGCCACTTAAAATATCAAGTTTAAATCATCCAGCTCCCATATACAGTCCCTTTTCCACAAAAAACCAGAAACTGTATCTCAACTCTAGTATTGTTTTGCTCATTATCATAATTACAAATATTTTCTTCCAAACTGGAATACATATACAGACTGATGGTATATTTCAGGATGAAAATATGCTTCTTGTATTAGTCTTCAAAAAGTGTGTCTTGAGAGGTCTTATTGAATATTAACAGCTGATGATATCTCCAAAAAAATTGTTGTTCTGTATATTTTTATGTCTGTATTGGTAGAAATCTTTAAAAAGTCTACAACATTTTAGCAATAAGTTTTAGAAGCAATGGAGAATTATAGTCCAGTGAATCACACAACTATAATTACTAAGTCTAAAGTATTTGTTGTTCAAAATTTATTTTTCAAAAAAAGTTCAAGTATTTACCTTAAATTTCTGATAATTTTTCCATCTCTACTTTTTATATTCAAATATCATGAACGGACTTATTTCTAAATCCCAGAACAAAAATTGGAATCAACTGCGTGCACAGGCCAAGTGGGTAAGAGCTTTACAGAGCCTTCCGCCACCTGAAAACCTTGAAACATATTTTAAAAACCACTCAGGTTGTATAATAAACCTGCTTTAACAGCATGTTGTTTCTTTAATACTTTTGCAAGAGATTGTTTTTCTTATCTAATTTTAGATGCAGTTCCACATTATACAGATGTTGCACTTTTGTTTTCCTTTCAAATGCACATTTGAGGGATTTTTATTTTTAACAGGGATTTTTTTTTTTCAGGAAAATGTCTTTTTCCTAGCAAGCCACCAACAGGTTTTACTGTGGAAATGCAGCCAAATTAGGTTCCTACTGTTATGAAAATATTTTTGCCAGCATATTGCACCTTTTCATGATTCAATCAGTTCCTCTAAAAGACATTTTTACAGCTGTTTATTTATATACCATGCATTTTTGTCTGCATTTTTTTTAATTTCAATCATAAATTATTACCATTTTAATATAATCTAAGACAGAAAAAATAGCAAAATATTAGCACCTTTTATCTAATAATCTCAAATTATTTGGTAACATTTATGAATGCTAGTTTACAGCATTTTTTTCTGATATAGATAATCCTTGTCATTTCAAAGCATTTAGCAGATTGGAAAGTAGATGCACAGTAGGATTAAGTAATTTCCCCAGGATTAAACAATGAGTTACACAGCTATTTTCTTGCAAGCGAGAGGAGCACAGCTAGATATATTTCCTCTGGTATTCGAGGGGAACAATTTATGTCTCACGTGAGTACAGGCTTGACAGACTGTGAGTGTTTTTGTCTACGTTCTTTAATGTGTATTTGTAAACCATGGGTGGTCGGTAGACTGCAGCCTGGGATCCATGACTTCAGGGTTTTTTTACTCCACAGGTAGTGGAACAACTGAAGGTTGCATTTACTGATGGAAACTTGAATCCCCTGTCTGTGATGCTGAACAGCACTAAAGCCATGGAAAAGGGTCTGGCTGTGCACCTGTTGAGCAGGTTTATAGAGGGTGCTGAGTTCTGTCCCGTGGTGCGTACACAGCTGGAAATGTGAGGGTTTGACAAAAACTACTCCATGTCTATCTACACTGGGGACAGTCATTCCTTGGACCGAAAAGAAGAGGGAATTCTGGGAACTGTGCTAATCCTCTTAGACCTCTTGCTCTGAGAACATCCAGGACACTTATGAAACTCTCACTGGGCTCCAGTGAAATGCAACAAAACTACAACAAAGCCTTGTGGTTTGTTAGTACATTTACACCTCTCCCTGACTTAGACATCACCATGAGCAACCTTGTAAAGATGCTCCAGTGACCAAGTCCTAAATATATTGGCAAAAAAGACCCCATTCCAAACCTACACCACACCCCCTGCAAAAGCTCATAAACAAACAAATGCGACAAATTACTTTTTGGATCCTTTTATTGTCTTTCTTTCTAGATTTTTTTTTTCTTTGAGATATTCATTGAAGTGCATTAAAATATTCTCTTTTTTTTGTTTCAAAAGTATTTGAATCAAGGCAGAAGCTAAGTGAGAATGACTTTTTTCAGTATCTACTAGAAACGCACAATAAATAGAAAATAGAAGCACGTGGATAGATGCACGGATGGATGGACATTATGATTTTCTTTAGCTCTTATTATGACATCTGATGCTTGGCAAACTGTAATTCTGGAGGAAATGATAATTATTTTGATAGGAGGAATTATCTAGATTCTATTTATATTATAATCTTTGCAAAGATTCATGGGCCAACATTCTCCTATTGACTGAAATCAAGATCCAACTGACATTATCTTTGAAATCTATACATGTGGGGTTTTTTCTATTCCTTTTTGCCATTGTTCTGAAAAAGAGAACATCAAAAGTAACAAATATGCCAATACAGAAACACTTTAATGAGGATACAGATCGTAAGGAAATATTGTCTTGTACGTCAAGAAATTATTGTGATACTGATACTACCTTTCAGAAATGGACAGTGATCAAACCAAAAAAAGGAATTTTCTAATGACTGTAGGACAGAGAAATTATGCACTGAAATGGAGATTCCAATCACCTGCACTTATTTTCTGGCAGAACTGACCAAGCTGCAACACCCTTTGCCTAGTATAGGCATAAAGACAGGCGGACATGTATTCTACCTTCCCAAGCTCCTCATTTTATACCACTTTGCAGCCTGTAAAATGTGTGCCTGCTGTTAGGGAAAAAAAAAAAAAAATTGAACAAGTTTCTTTCTTCTCAGTAGTATTTGCATATTAATTCTGACTTTTACTCCTTACTTTCTTGTAAAAAACAAGCTCGTATGTGTCTTGGTGCTTGATCAAAAGCATCTGGAGTAGCTATCAACAGATGGAAAACATATCTAAGGATAATTCTTCTGACAGGTTTTCATCATTACCTCTGTTTTAATTTTTGTGGTTTAGGAGAATTGTAAGCATCTTTATCTATGAGACACTGAAAGTCAAGTCTAAAAAAGAAGTTGTACATGAGGGCAAAAGACAGAGGTTTTCCTGAGAGAGAAGTTGAATTGTTTCTGGGGCTCAGGCAGGGGATGCCTAGGACTGAAAAGATGGATGACTAAACACAGGCATGCAATGGACAGAATCCATTATGCAAACCAGGGAGACTTTGATGCAGAAAGGCAAGAATTCTTGGTATATTGCCATGAACCCTTGAGCATTATGACTTGCCACTGCAGGGAGTGACAATAAGTTATTTTTTAATCCATGAATCATCAGAATATTCTAATGATAGTCAAAAGAACAACATAAATGTTGCACATTTCTTAAATGTGTATATTATGAGTTGCTCAGTGAATTAAATCTGACCAAGCTGCTTCAGGCTTTATAAAAATTCTGTTTAAAACACAACCCTCGTATATAGTCAATCTAACCCTAAGTATGAAGTACTTCATAGAGTATCCTCATCACCCTAAGCTATCCCTCTAACCAGTACACTTGGACACTATGAGAGCAATGGCCTGAATTACCTGGAGGACATGCTTTCTTCTCTCTGCTGACTCTAGAGAGACCCTGTGGAAGCCAGGCATCTCAATTAATTGCCTACAGTTAGATGAAAGCAACATAAACTTGAATGTGCCAAAAATCTGCATAATGTAATGATGCTCAGTGTATAGCTGACTCTTCATCCTAGCCAGACATTTTTTTAAGATGGAGGTCAGGGTAGGTTTTCTGTACCTTTACACAGAGCAAAATAAGATACCCTCTCAGATTTCACAATGATAATCTATATTTGCCCATGAGTCAGTTCATAGCAGAAATGAAATTCTTAATGATGGAGACAGATCCTTTTTTTTACTTTCATGGTATGGTTTAGTACTGATTAAAACTATGTTATATGTCTGTGGATTAAGATCATCACACGTCAATAATTCCTCATTTTGTGTTTCTCAAACATTGCAGATCCAATTTTTTTTTCCCAATGTTTGTATTTCCTTGAGGGGAGGGTTTGTAATCTTCTTCTACTACCAGTCTCTCTTCCACTCTACCAAGTAATTTCTCCCTTTGTCTTCAAGATGTCAAACAGCTGTCTTATTTTTGGAGGGCTTACTCCATTTTGAATAAATGAAGAACTGTTAACTATTTTCTATGGTACTGGCCAGAAGTAAACTGTTTTTTTAAATTATTATCTAATTTCAGCACTCTGAGCTCCAGTTAAACTCTAAAATTAGAAATTTGACCAAGCTTCATATTTCTTTTTATTTTTAGTTAAAATCACTTAGTCTTTTCTGTATTCTAGTGCTGCAACGTAAGGCAAAATTAAGCCATTATGATATATGGTCATGTAAGTTGTCCCTTTCGCTCCCCTGTTTTGGAAAAGGAGGTATAGGATAATTGTGAGAAGGGAGACAGAGCAATAAAATCTGTGGAAGCTACTACTAGAGTGTTTTGCAGATGCATGTTAATTGTTTCAAGAGCTACCTCAAGCATATTAAACTGGAATATAAGTAGTTAAGACCTAACAATGAATGATTCTTAATATATGTGAGAAGAGAAACACACCCTACAGAAATTAGAATCTGATTAGACCCTTAATTGTCATATTTCTTTAAATGACTTGAAAATGTGTGAACTCAAAAGGACTAAGACAAGACAAGAAGCATCAATAATCGCAACTGTATTTGAGAATGAACTTATTTTCATATCAAAAATTGCAGTGTGGAGTGAAAGAAGAAGNACATATATTATAACATAATAGAATTGCATATTAGTATATATTACAATAATGCTATTAATATAATATATTATTATGGTATAAAAGTATATAATAATAAAGAAAATGTTAATAGCATAAAATCTGTTAATTTAAAAAAATAAAGATATTATTAAACTTAATTTTTAAACTTAATTTAAAATATTTTTGAGACTATCAGCTTGTTTTCAAAAAAACCCCTCCACATTTAAAAAAGATAGTTGCAGTTTTGCAGCAGAGAGCAATAAAGATTCTTTACTTTCTGTTTGAATATCACTCCAAGCTTGTTCCCAATCACATAATTGGGTAGTTCCTAATTGCAGTGACCCTTTTTTGCATTACCAAGGGACCATCAGCTCCTAAGACTTATTTAGCTTCATTTTGAAATTTACATGTTTGCACTTAAATCAATTAGTTGGATTACTTCAAGATTTCTTAATTAGAAAAAAGACCTTGGAATAGTTTATTTTTAAGCTGGCTTCATAGATATTGCTTGGATACCTTTTAAAAGAACATTTTAGACTTAAAATAAATGAATAAATAAGACAGAGATAAGACGACCTCTGAAAGTGTTTATTCAAAGTAATAATTTAACTCCTGAATCGATTCAGGACACCGACAATGAGAATATCATTAAACACACTGGGGAGCACTGCTGCTAATTGTTTACTTCTCTAGTATCACAATGAAAAAGGACTGCTTTAAAAAATAATTGAACCATTAGCCATGTAAAAGGAGAAAAGAAAAACTACTATACATAGAACTGAAAGGGGAATTTCTTAATGTTGGATTACCAAAATTTCAGAAATGTGAGAAAAAAAATCTCCAGAAACCTAATATTTTTGCAGCATAGTATGATTTTTTTTCCTTTGCAAATCTTCCCAGATGGGTGAGTTCACTGTTCTCCTCTGTTGACGCAAATGTCACTTTCATTTGGCCTCCTTCGGACCATGTAGTAATTATACAGAGATTTTTTAGGAATGTTGGCATATTCCAGCTGTATTCAAAATATGTAATTGAAACACTTAATAAGATCATTGTTTTGCTACAGTAATAACAATGTGTTGTATCATTACTAGAAAAATTTGTAACCTATGACATATTTATTATGTGTCCTGTTGCATAGAAATGTTTCAATTTATTGAAATAAATATTTTAGGAATATTTCTCTTTGAAATTATTATTGAAAATGTCACCTTATCAAAATATGGGGTTTATCAATCTTTTTCTGACAAAAAATATGTATTTTACCTGTTTAAATCCTCTCATTAGATGTTTTTTTTGATGGTCCTTGTGTTTCAATACGCCATAAGGCCTGATTTGCAGATGCTGCAGCCTGCAAATTCATTTGAATGAATGCATTCTGTCTCAGCAAAGCAGTAAAAAAGGTACTGAAGAGCAATGGGAACTCTACCATTACAAAATGTTCAAGTCAGAAGGGTATGGGTTATCTATAGTCTTTTACAAGAGTGTTTTGACTACATAGCTATCTGGGAGATTACTAAGACATGCATCATCAATTTCCATTAAGTTATTAAATATAGAGGCAATTGATCTCAGACACTTTCCTGTGGCTACTGTCAGAATTATTCATTGACAGTAGTTTAATTACTGGCATGTTAAGCTTCTAGGATTGTCTGAGTTCAGGGCAATATCACATGTTTCATCTGTAGACGTCACTGTCAGGACAGATTAAAATGTGTGAGTCAAGNGGGAAAAAAAAGAAGAAAAAAACACATAAAAATGGTTCCTCGAATTTCATGTCTTCAATAATAAAAAATATTCTTTCATAATATAGTTAAATTTTTAATATTGTTATTCTATAATA
>WBMY01006445.1:332673-428330 GCA_013397315.1 Donacobius atricapilla | reverse complement strand
TTTTTTCTTCTTCTTTTTTTTTCTTTTTTTTTTTCTCTGTGACAGTGATATAATCTTTCAACTTACAGAGAAAGCATCTGGACATATTTACCTTTAGCCAAAGTAATTACAGCGTTTATTGATAAAACATTAGAAACATTGCCACTGTTTCATTATATTAAATAAACATTTATCTTTTGTACTGTTTGTGCTTCCTGGTAAGGACATGGTGTCCATGGCAAAGATCAGGCCAGAAATAAACAGAGAAGTCTTTGGACAGCAGCTGTAATTTAGACATTGCATTTTCAAGCTTTGAAAAGACTTCTTCCCAACTCTACTTTCTCCCCCAGCAGTTCAGGGAAACAAGGAATGAGGGTTATGGTCAGTTCACCACAGGTTGTTTCCCCCAGTGTTTAGGGAGAGGAGTAATTCCCCTTCTCCACCACAGGGTCTTCCATGGGAGACAGCTCTCCATGATTGTCTCCTACGTGAGCGACGCCACGGACAACAGTCCCTCACAAACTGCAGAAGTGTGGGTCACTCTTCCATGGTGCACAGTCCCTCAAGGACAGGCTGGTACAGCAGAGGTCTCTCTCCACGGATCTCCCACAGGGCCACAGCCTCATCTCAGGCTCCAGCATGGATGTCCTCTATGGGCTGTGGGTAGATTTCTGCATCCTCCTTGATCTCCAAGTGCTGTAGGGCCACAGCTGCCTCACCATCGTCTTCATCATAAGCTAGAGCGGAATCCTGGCTCGGGTGCCTGGAGCACCTCCTTCCCCTCCTTCTCCACTGACCTTGGTGTCTGCAGAGTTGTTCCTCTCAGATGTTTCCACCTCACTCTTCTCTGGCTGCAATTACAACTCCACAAAAACTCTGTTATTTCCTTCTTCTTAAATCTCTTGTCACAGAGGCATTGTTACCATTTCTAACTGGCCCTGCCTTGACCATCCATCTTTGGTCCAGCCACATATTGGCTTTGTCAGACAAGGGAGCAGAAGTTCTGGCAACCTCTAACAGAAGGCACCTCTGTAGCCCCTGCTAAAAAAACCAGGCCTGGCAAAGCCAATACACAATCCAAACTTAATTTAATCTTGGATGAAACAACGTTTTCAGCTCTAAGATTTTTTCATGGCCAATATTTTACATGGGAAATATGTCATCTATTAATAGAACATGAAATGCAGCAATGCTTATGAAATCCATGCAAAGTCTGATTAATGCATTTATCATGTAAACAAAAAGCTGACAAAAGAAGGGAAGATAATAAATGTGTGACAAAAATGCTCAGCTCCAATAATCAGTGAGATTCTTTCAACTTCATTAGGTTTTTGGGTTTCATTCTATACTTAATACCTAAATACCCAAATAAATGCAAACTACGTTTCTGATAAATAAGGGAAGTCTTCAAAATAACTTTAAATATATTCTTTCCTTATGTCTTTTGAAAAGGAGGAAGAATGAAAGAAAGGCCATCTGGAAGAACCATTTTTTCCTTTTAGAGAAACTTGTAACATGGTGAAACACTTGAATTTTGAGAGAAGAGAAAACTGCTGGGATAAAGAAAAAAGTCCTGCACTCTGTGAACTTTAGAAAATTATATGTGTATTCAATGTCTGTCATTAACAGTGCAGCTCTAGACATAGACAAATCTCTTGGCTAGATTTTGCCAAATCAATTCTGCTGTGTTAAGAAAGTTTCAGAAAATAACATACATTTGACCTATACTGAATATTCTTGGTTTTTATTAGCTTAACAAAGTTAAGGCCCTCAAGGCTTGCTTTGCAGCATTAGGTACTTGTATTTGTATTCACAGTCTCACTAGAGTCAAGGCATAATTTAGCTTCAGAAAAGCTGGTGCAGTGGATGATGTTACACCTTAAATTGTTATTATTGCAGTCTAATATAAACTCACAGAAAACAACAGGGATTATAGCTTTCTTTCTCTAATCAAAGACATTTGACACATCTGGAGCTGATTATTTTATCAGCAAATATAATTATATTTTCTTGAAGTTAAGTGAAAAACTGAACCAGAATTGCAATGTCACAGTCATAAAAACGTACTTTCCTATTTTCTTAATGGAAGTCACCTTGTACAAGGTAAGAATAGGAGTAAACAAACAATTGATATTTTGAGTTCTTTTTACAAAAAAGATACTCATCCTGTAAAATCATCTGCTGGGAACCACATAATACAGTGGCAGTACTTAAAACACTATTTCTGAAATGAAAGATTTTACACTTTTGAGAAATATTTCTTTAATTCTCTCAACTTGCCAAGACCCAAATGTGGAGCAGAATGTGTAATAAAAAATTAAGATTAGATCAATAAAACAACCACAAGCACAAAAAATATAAAACACTGAGAATTGTTAGTTTTGTACAAATAGCTTCATTCTTATCACCTCCATTTCATGAATACTTATTTATTCTGTGAGGAATTCTCTGCGGTGAATGCTAAGAGACAAGAAGTTGGCCAAGACCAGATTGTAAGAATGCAATGAGGAATGTGATATATATGGGTCTTGTTTAAGTTGGGGGGAAAAAAATAGATATAACTCGTCAGACAAGAAAAATAAAGAACTTGTCAAAGTATATCCGCTTTGGAAAAAAAAAAATCTCTCATTTCCCTCAGATTCCTTACAAATATGACAGTTCACCCTGCTTTCATGGCTAAATAAGACAAATTCCGCGCAGCTATTAAAAGGCTCTACTGTGTGAGGACAAAGCCCAGTCTAAATAATGCACTACCATGTATCCACCGCAGAAAATTATTTGATGTGCCAATATAATTTTTAAGGTTATTCAGAGCTTGTTTGTACCCACATTCTTGGCTCTAAAGGGTGAGTGAAGAGCTACAAATAAAAGGCATCTGTCTAAAAAGTACAACATTCATGCAGTTTAATAAAAATATATTTAGAAAATGTTCAGGGAAGCATTCAGAAGAGGCCATGAAAAGTATGTATCTAATTCGATTAACTTGAACAGTTTAAAAGTATTGTCAAATGTTCAGACTAGACAGTAACTCAGAGCAGTGAAAAGTGGGAGAGGCAGCATCAAGCAACTATAGCATTGCCTAAGTTCAAGCAGGAGGTTTTGATATACTAACAGGATTGGACCACCAGGCTGGTTTGCTTTTCATTTCTGTCCCAATCCAGTGACAAGACTCACATGGTGTACTCATTTTCCAAGAGAGATTCTTTCCACATCAGCAATTCCTCCAAAAATACATTGCAGGGCAGGACTAATGTGTCTGCAGTTCAGCCCAGGTAGAACTGGTAAATCTAACTTTGCCAGACTTTGGGAGAGTTTGATGTTCTCAAGAGGTCCCTGGAAAACCAATAGTGACTCTAATTCAGATATGATTATAGTTCAAAAAGAAGTCTGATTGGTATAAAGTTTACTTTGACTTTGAAATGGCAATGAAGGAACAGGGAAATGTTCCTCTTTCTGTAGGAAATGAAGCTCTTACTTATCAATAGTTAATCACTCCATTATGAGAAAAGGAATTTTTTTACTCAAGGAAACAAAAAATTTTGGTTTTGATAACCATTTCATTTCTCTAAGAGGAGAGCACTAGACCATGTACCCTGAGCTACTCTTTCCATTTTGTGAAGCAAATGCATCCTCATTGGATGTAATTATGTAAATGTATGAAAGAATAGAAACAGAAGAAAATATCTTTAACTTTACAAGCATGAGAGATCCCAATTTGGACATTCAAGATAAGGGTTTATGAAGCCTAAAAAGCTAAGTGAGTAAGGGAATATTGTGGCACGGCTATATGAACACCTCAAATAGCTTGCAGGAAATGTCCGTAATTTTCAGTGCTGAAGACAGTTATAACCCAAATATTCTGGCATTCTTTCATTTTGATGTAGAAGAATTTTGACTGTTGGGATTTTTTGGCCTTGACTTTAAATATATAATTATTTTATGGCAGCAGGTTTGGGATTTTTCTTCTTGATGTAATAATAGTAAGACCTGTTTGAACTGTCCAAAGTACTACTCAGTTCTGTTTACTTCACTCTGTGAAGATCATGAAATCATAGAATCATAGAATGGTTTGGGTTGGAAGGGACCTTACAATCTAATTCCTATACCCCAGAATGGGCCAGGACACCTTTCACTATACCAGGTTCATCAAAGTCCCATCCAACTTGGCCTTGAACGCTTCCAGGGATAGGACATTCACAGCTTCTCTGGGCAGCATGTTCAAGTGCAAACCACCCTAACAATAAAGCATTTATTTCTAATATCTAATCTAAACCTACCCATGTTCATTTTAAAACAATTCCCTCTTTTTCTATCACTACATGCCCTGGTAAAAAGTCCTCCTTTTGTAGGCCCCTCTTCAGATACTGGAAGGCCACTACAATGTCTTCCTTGAGCCTTCCTTCTCCAGGCCGAATAATCCCAAGTTCTCTCAGCCTGCTTTCATAGGAGAGGTGCTCCAGCCCTCTCTGATCATCAGCATGGTCCCTATGTGGGTATGTGTATGGACTGAGAAACATATGTCAAAATAAAAACTCATGTAGTTTTTTACTGGAACACAGATGTCATATAAACTTGGAAAGTGTGTTTGTATTATGCCAAAGAAAAAAAACTTCAAAGTTGATTGATGCCTAAGATAAAGAGAAAATACCAGAACATGCTGTGGGTAGGCACAATGTATCCTTACACATATGTTTAGGCAATCAGTAAATACCGGAACAGCTTGCAATAACTAAAAAACATGAATACTTCAGTGCTTAATCTTCCTTCTCATGCAGACTTTTACTGTGGTCTTTGACTACTGTGTGGTAACTTTCACCTCCAGTAATAAATTTCTCAACCTATACCACATGAAGGTTCCCATACAGGACTTCCTCACAGAGTGCCTTTACTGTTCCTCATTTCTGACTTTATTGTGAGCCATAAAATGTATATGATGCTTCTTCAGAGATGCCAGTCATGTAGCCATGGGACTTCTCTTGATAAAAACAACTTTGTCGTCCCTCCACAAAATATAGTTTCTGTAACTCCTAAATGTGTTGTCTGAATGTGTGAAACCCTGTCGCGGTGCCTCCAGAGAGTGTCTCTCTGCTCACCCGGGCTAGCTCTGGCACCGAGGCAGCGTGTCAGGCACAGCTCCAGCTACAGATAACCAGAGCCGATCCTGTGGGTCCTGAGAACCATTGACCCACTCTTCTTTGTGGCACAGGTTGTATTTTTGCGATGTCGGTAAGGAGGAAAGGAGTCTGGGTTGGGGGAGCCAACAAGATTTATTGGACGGCCGTGTGTGGGACCTTCTCACCTGAGGCAACAACCCAGCCCAGCCCCGAACCCGGCTCGAACACTGACTTTTGAACCGGGGAGGGGAAAGGGGAGTGAACGAGGGAAAACCCAATGGGGACCCTCCAAGGAGTGACCCAGTACATAAATGACACCCTTGGGAGCCAACCTCAGGTTAAAGGAGGGAACAGTGTTCCTTTGCACCCAACTCGCCGCCATCTCTCCCAGAGCTTTCTAGAAGCTAGGTTGGGTTCCTGAATGACGGACAGCTCACCGAGGGAGGGGACAGGGAAAGGACACATCCAATTTCTATGGAAACTGGGGAAGGATACATTGAGTGACAGGAGACAGAGCAGGGAACAACTATATCTAGGAAACCAAGGGGGTTGAATAGAACAAACCATTCTAACGTATCAAATAAACATAAAAAATCCACACTGCTGCAAAACCCAAAGGAATACATTCCCTTTTTCATAGACTCTCTTGCCAATAGGAAAGTGTGTAGTGTGTATTTTCTGACCATTACAGATTTCAGAAGGTCATCAATAACCATGTCGATAAAGACTTCCCTGTATGTTATACAGTATTAATGTGATGTGATTTCAGGACATCTTCTAGTGCCTTCTCTGACATTCATTTTCTTTCCTGTCAGAACCTCAAATGATCAGAATATCGAGAGTAAACTCTACCCACCAGAACAAAGGTTATGTTGCTATGAATAATCTATCTGCATGAATCTCAGGCCTTTGTCACTATCTCAGTATGAGAAGCATGTGTATCTCACCCTGCCCATGTACCTCAGTGCATATACCTCTCTGTCCTTCTGCAGGCATTATCTGCTTAGAAAAAAGTATTGGGAAAGTTTACACTAGGGATCAAAAAATCAATAAGAAGCAACCCTTAATTTTGTTGGTATACTTTCTGTTGCATAGTCATAGTTGCTATTTATTCACTAATTAGAGACCATTTTCAGTTGCTAAGGAATTCTAGAGACCTGCAATACTGATGATGATGGAGTTTGCTGAGGCCTTGATCCTGATGTTGATGTTTAGTCAATGAAGTCTTATAAGCCTTTCATGCATCAAATTCTGTTCATGCTCTTCAAGTTTCTTATGGCATCTTACCATTTCACTGATTTACAGAAAATCATTCTGTCAAGTCCTCCACCTGTATGCAGTTAACTCCAATATATCTTGAATTTTCTGGGTGAGAATGCATCCTTCCACACCCTTGTTTTTGGAGATCCATATCGTGTGCCATCATGTAAATTGCTTACTTGGACTAAAAGTATGATATATAATTATATTTCATACTCTTCTATCAGAAAGAAATACTGTCATGTGAACATTTTTCCTGCTTTTCATGATGCCATGAAAGATAAAAGGATGATGTCCTTATTTCCCTTTCTTTACATCCCCCATTTCAACATCAAAACACTAGTCCAAAGAAGCAAGAATAGGAAAAAGTATAGAAAAGCTTTTAGTTCTTGACACCTTAAAGTGAGATGATTAAGTGAGTTTTCCCCTGCCACCTCATTATCATCACAACCTCTTTTGGATTCTGTTAGCTGCTTATGATGTGCATAGGTTGCCCTATGCTGAAGCCAGCGCTTATCTTCTAACATAGTATTAGTTTTAACTTTATCAGATGTTTGGGATTTCAGATCTCTCTTTGATCTCTAAAACAACATTTTTGAAGAGGTGATAAAACTAATGAATTGCAAATCACTTTTCATAGTTCTGAGATTTTAGTACAGGTATTAGGAAGGATAACACAACACTCCACAGGAAGTTGAAGCTTTTTGAAAACCACTGTGAAGCTTCTTATTAAGAATAATGTTCCTACAGAAGACATAATTGTGTGGGAAACTAGTGCTTACATTCAGGTGCACTTGAAATGTTATGAAAAGATTTATTTCTAACATTGCAATGTTTCTTTACAAGGTTTCTTTACAATGAATGTGTATTTATAGGCCATAAGGACACTGTAGGACCTACTGTCCTTGTCCCTTAGGGCTCCCTAATCCTGCCCATGGCCCAGGATCCCATTTCACCCCTCTGCGGACATGAGCTCTTGCCTCAGTGACACCATGGCAGGGCCAGTTTCCAGCTTCCCACAGCTCTGACCTTCCTGGCCATGAGCGCCACTGAGCCAGGATCGTTTGTGGGGCCCCATCCCAGCCTACCTTGATTGCTTCCCATCCCAGTGGCATGCTCAGTGCCTGGGGCCAGGGCTGACCCAGTGCCCCCTTACTGCCCTGTTCCTGTCTAGGTTGGCGTGTTGGTACTTTGCCCTTGTGGCACCCTGACCATGTATTTTCATTGGCTTTAAAATTTTTCACTTGGTCAACTTTTTAGATGAGCAGATGAAAATATTTTAAGAAAAAAATGAAAAAACAGAGGTAACATGTTCAGAAGGAAAGAAGAAAACATTTTTAATTCTTCTGTTGTTACCAGACCTACAAAAAGGTCTTGGAAATACTAGTATTAATAGCTGAGTTTCCAGATGGAAGGGGATATTGTGCAGCACAGATGGAGATCTCTTCAGAGATCTTCTGTACAGAAGATCTGATGAGATGTTCTGTCATACAACACATTTCTTTACACATGTTAACACTTTACTGATTTACTATGTGCTGTCTCCACAAATTGCTTTCTGAATTATCTCTTCTTTACAGCACTCTTCTCCCGTTCATTTATGCTTTTTCCTCAGTTACTGGAACATACTTTGTAAAGCTCGTGCTGATCATATAGATATTTTTCTTAATGAAGCTTAAGGCAGTCCCTGAGTATTTATTTTTATTTAATAACATAGTAATGCTTTTATGTCTTCATTATTACCTTTAAATAAAATTTCAATGTTCCAAGTACAACACAGAACAATACCATGGCAAATTTCACTTTTCCTTGTTATGGTGTTCAAGATTTCAACTTGATTTTTCGTATTCCAAAGTTCGCACCAGAAGTTATATTAAATTGAAGATTCAGTCTCCTGTATTTCTGTTTCCAGTGTTATGTTCTAGATCAGTCTAAGCAATGCTAAGATCAACTTGTATAGAGAAATTTGTATTTTGTTATCACTTTTGGCTTTCATTTTTCACTATTTTTTTCTCAGAATGAGAGAAGCAGGTCTTGAGTACATAACCCTGTCATTAAATCCATAGGAAAAAAGATAAAATATTCTTAGAGTCCATCAAAAGCAATAGAGACCCAACTTTTTTTTTTTTTTTTTTTGAGGTCCATGACTGTAATCATGTTTTCCTTAAATGCATTTAGGATCCCAGCCACAGGTTCCCCAAACAGTATTTCATTCCTGCAGATCAAACAATGTGGTGTTCAGAACAAATTAAAAAAAAACCCGTGTGTATCTGGTTAAGGTGAGGTACATCTGACTGTGCAGACTCAGTCTCTTCATCTTCCTGGCATCTCTTATGTCCCTTGGGCATCAACTCTCAGGCAGGGCTCAAAGGGGGCCTGTGCTGAAATTTTTTCCACCAACCTGTCTGCTATTAATTAATTTTCTTCTCCTAAGGACTCTACATCTCTCAGCAGCAGTGGGCATTAGAGAAAAGTGGCAAATGGAAACAGGAGGCTTCATGAGCGGATTGTTGAACTCTATCATCACGATGAGGGCTTTACAAATGCACTCAGCATTTCATTGGTGCTACAGAGAACCAGAGGACAGAGCAATGTCTACAAATATCTGATGAGCTCATATGAGGTTGCTCATGATAGAAGATCATGCTGTTCCTCAGCAGTCCTATAGCTGCACTGACATTTTGACTCTGCCCAGTTTCAGAGCTGCAAAAAAATAACTCTTCAAACACTCTGATTTGACTTACAAGAGCAAAACTAAAAGAGATAGACAGCTCCACAACTGGCACAAGTCCAGAAAGACAGGAAAAAATCTCATAGGGAATCACTGACCCCTCAGAAAAGACTGCTTTCTCTACATTGCTAATAGCAAGTCCTGTCCAGCAGTCATCATGGTTCCCCTCACTACAGACTTGTCATGGTCACAGTAGTGAGCAGAATCTATTTTACTTTCTGTTTCCTTCACTGTATGCTGTTTCTTAAAAAAAAAAGGTCAAGTGCACTGCTGTAAATAGAGACAGATATTGTTTCTCCCATAGTAACCACCAAGCATGCAAAGGGAAAAGAACATTCCAGGGATGACCTTGAAGACATACAGTCCTTTTATCATGGGACGAGAGGGATTTTGCGGGTTTGTCAGAAAGCCATTATGTATACTGAAATTGCTCCTAGAAGCAAGCATGCCTTCGCTGACACTGTGAATTGATTATTTATTATTCTTATATCTATTCCATGTGACAATTTTAATTTCTCCTTTTAAAACCTAAATATTCTATTTATATCTCAGTCAGTCTTGTCCTTTTTTAAGTTTAAAGGCCTCTTACTCTTTTGGAGTGTTTCTTGCATTAAAAGTACTAGAAACATCTCTTCAATTCCTTACTGACATAAAATGCTGTCCAAGTTGACAAAGCAAAAAAAGATCTGTAACTCCAGTGTAAGACTACTGTGAACAAACCAGGTTGATTTTTGGCTGTTTCCTTTGAAATGGTGCTGTTCCACTAGACCAGAACCATAATTCTCAACACATCCTTCTCAGAGGTTTTTGTGGGGCACAAAGCAACTTTAAAAAATTCGATTTTGCACCATTTCTTCTTCCTGCTGTTTTTACTGTTGTAGTAAGTCCCTTGTTTCCTCTTAATATTGCCCATCAGTCCTCTGTTTCAGAAGTCTATGCATAGGCCACCTGTTCCTTTGGTGTATGAGCAGCTGCTCAGCACCTTCTATCTCTGGTGACCCTAGTGGGTCAGTGGACTGAGTTTTCTTACATACCTGCATCTTAAACTCTTAGGAAAAGATAAGTTACCCTTATTGACCATCCATGTCACAACTGTGGGACAATCCCAGTCCCAGAGGGACTCTTCACTTTCACTAACATCTGCTACTTCCTCCTGGACCTTTGAGAGTAGTAAATTGTAAGAGAGGTATATATTTTGGAGACTGTAAAAGTATAACAGGCTTTCAGAAGATATCCCAGAGGGTTCCTAGACTGCAGGGTTCTGCTACCTTTGAGATTTCCAGAGACCCGATGTCTTTGTGAAGTCTGACTGAAGGGCTCATTTTCAAGTGTTTGGAAGGACTTACGAGAAACGAGGAATGAAAGTGAAAGGAAATTATTGCAGTATTTTGTGAAGAGAAAGGAGGAAATGATTTGCAGTTAATATCCAGGAATGCAGAGGATGCACATAGGGGAGCTTGTATATGGAGGAGGACAGATAGGACTGATTGTCTGCTGCACCGAGGTTGCTTTCAACAGCAGTTGAAAGAGCAGAGGAGTTATCTGTTGGATTTTTTAGGCTGAGGTATGAACCGAGGCTAAGCAGGTGTATGTTTGGTACATGATTTTGGTGCCTGGAACAGGCCCTGGGAACTTGTTAAGGGTATTGGTGGTATAAGTGCCATAGATAGCCATCAAATTCATGGGATAGACCTTCATCTGACAATGTACAGTCCTATTAGCTATTCACAGCCTTCTAGAAATTCTCTCTGTTCAGATGAAGTCGTTTGGTCCAGCTTTCAACTTACTGCTCTTTGGGGTAAGTTATGACCATGGCTGTTCAATTTCAGATGATCTTCCAGAACTTGCACAAGGTCTGGTTTGTGTGGACTGGCTGACCATGTATGGAGAGCAGTTGGTGAGACTTCCAGAGATAGGATTACATGTTTTCGTGGTTTCCACACCGCAAAGGCATGCAGAAGTATCCACATTCTAAAATTTTGTATTTGGGATAGTGTTTCTCACTTCTGGCTTCAACTGTAACACCTGGAAGCTGAAGCAATATCAGAGGAATGTGGCTTCTAGGACAATGTATGCATGCCCCGGTGACTAAAGTGGGCACTCAAGACTTATTTTCTAGTCTTTCCTCCTTCTTCCATGTTCATGGCTCCTCCCTGATCTCTAGCCTATGTTCCAGTTTTCCCCTGCATTTCTGTAGTTACAGGAGAAATGTGCCTGTCTCCCATGCTGATCAGCAAGCCTCTTCTTAATTCTGTTGTACTCTTAAGAGATATTGAAAAACAAACTCTCTCAACTCTCTCAAGGATCAGCCCTCTCAAGGACAAAGACAAGTGACAAGAGACTGAAAGATTTTATATAGACAGTTACGGTGCTACTCTATCTGAGTCTGAGGTGGGGTTTTACTGAGTGGGAATAAGTTTGGCTGCTAGATTTATAGGATCAAGGAACTGGGCTTGTGACTTTCTTCTGATACAGCATTTAAACACAGTTTTGGTGAAGTTTCAGAGGATAAAGATCTATGCATCTGTGGGAGAAATATCTTAAACAACTTAACTAGCACATATTCTGAGGAGATGACTGAAGAAAGAGGACCTAGCTCCTAATTTATCTGCCTAGATAAGTAAATTAAGAAAATGAAGGTGAAATGTAGTCTTAAAGTTATATTGGACTGATTAAGTCAAATAATTATAACTATATTATATAATCTCTTAAGATATTGGGAGCATTTTCTCCATCTGGTACAGGGTGTCTTGGTAATTAATAGAAAGTTATGTTTACCAGAAAATATATGGCACACCTGAAGATTAATTTTCTCCTGAGGCTCTGAAGAGGTCTGACCTCCATGGCTTCCACATAGGGAAAAAATGAGCCAATTAGCTTGTAATCCAACCAGAAAGATAAAAAAAGAAACTTCTCTTAGGTGCACCCTTAAAGTACAACAAAAGTGTGGTTGCCATCAAATAAATAAATAAATAAACTAATGAATGAATGAATAAATAAAAAGAGACAAAAGTGAGCAGTTAGACTAATGGTATTAAGTAGCTTTTTATTTTCTTTAAATTTCCTTAACTGAACCAAACTAGTTAAATAATTTCACTACAGGGAATTGTCTTATTGCTGAACTGTTATATAATGTTCTTCCTAACTAATGAGTTTGAAATATAAAACCTTGTGGAGTTGAATGGTAAAAGCATTCCCTTCCAGCATAGTTTAAACATTTGTTGAAATTTCTGTGAACATCATTTTACATTCAAAAGTCTTACAATATCTTTTTTCTTTTCTTTATTTCCACCTCTTTGTTCATTCATCCACTATTTTGCCAATTTTTGGAAATGTATTTTGCAGTTACTCATTAATGGCTAGTAATTTAAATATCTGTAGATACCTGTTTCTTACCTTTGAGAGGATGATTTACTGAAAGAAAGGAATACCTTATCTAACCAGCTGCCAAATTTTATTTTCTTTATTCAAATCCCATTTGCATTGACTGATCTGAATCTCACTTTCTGTTTGGGTTTGCTACTTTACCCAGAGGTGAGATTGTGACTTCTCAAACATGAGACAGCGATTTAAACCTTTGATGAAAAAACCTACTCAACATAAAACTTCATCACTCATTTAGGGATGGTCTAAATCACATTTGAATTTATTTTAGATAGAGAGCTTGTGTACATATTTGTTTCCTTAAAAGATAGATGTAGTATTTGAAGTCCATCAGTGGATGATGCTTGAATAGGACTGTGTACTATATTACCAAATGCCAAATATGTACTTCACATACAATTTTTCTGATAGTCTGTAAAAAAACAAGGTACTTTTTTTGAGAATTTAAAAAATTGCATTGCAAAAAGACATTGTCATTGAAGTGACATTCAGGTCTATCACACAACTTCAAAGACAAGTCTAACTGGAAGGATATATTTGACTGTACAGTAAGGAAAACAGATATGGTAAAATAAACAAGCCTTGTCACATTACATTTTCCACAGATAAATCACAATAATGAGGACTTGTCTTTCCTGTTCTCACAGCCAGGAAAATGTTCACTCAGAGATGTAGTCATCAATGGTGAATACATAAATAAATATATAAATGCATAAACATTTTCTTTTTGATCTGTGTACGATCAAGGAGGATTTTCCATACCTGCTGTAGGCTCTTTCACTGTTAATAAAACTCACTCTGACTCACTGACTCGGTGGAAAGAATAAATGTTAAGGATATGATTTCAGCTAATATGCTTAGAAAGTGTCCTGTTTCTCTGATAAAATAGAGCCAGATAACACCAGTAGTTTTGTACTTATGCAACAGCAGGTAACCTCTACAAGAGTTGTTAAGGCATCTTTGCTGTAAGCTGACAGAGATGGGCTTTTGTTCATGTTTTCCTTTTTTTTTTTATGTAGTTCTCAGCAAATCATTAGACTTACCTTGTGTTCCTTCTGCTTTTCCTAACTGTAAATCCACTTGCATATTCTTTTAAAAGCTAATTTTCAGAGCAAAGTTTAGTCACACATGTACTGCGGTTGGTCTAATTTTCCTCTCACCCACACCAGTGTTAAATCATTGAAAAAAATAGTTTCTGTATTTTAAGAGTTTTTTTCTTAATATTTTCATTCATGAAGATCAGTTAATAAGTCAATGATATCCTATCAAATGGGATTCATGAGATAATCTTATTGCTTATTTTCTGCATAAACCAATCTAAAAATACTCTAAAAATACTCCATTTGACACATATCTAAATTTAATTGAGATGGAGACAATTCATGGGATTCATTATCACAGAATCACCAAAAACTCAGAGTTGGAAGGGACCCACAATGATCATTGAGTTGAACTCTGGAGTTTAATACTTGGCAATTAATCTAATTTTCCAGAGATTGCATGGTGCCTTTTCCCTGTGGGCATGCACAGAGGTAGCTGGTCCTCACCTTCCAGTCACAAACACAGCCAAAGGAGGTGGGAGTTGAAGGGAGATATTCTGAATGACAGGCATAATTGTTTCAGGGATACTAAAATCAGTATAAGTTACTTCCCTACATGAGCAAATACAGTTATATCAGCTGCTTTTTTCGACTATTCTCTCAGAAATGTCCTTTTGCTCTCAAAAAAAAAAAAAATTGAAAAATATCCACTTTTACTTTCTTATATTGTAGTGTTTTTTCTCATTTTGTCCTAATCCGGATGAGAATAAAAAGTGTATGTCTCATTTTTCAGGCTGACAAAGCAAAGTCAGTGATAGATTGCAGAAGAGCTGCAGATGTTTGAAATTGCCAAAAATAATATTTTTTATCAGTAATGATAAGTTGTTTCTTTTTTTTGTTTGTTTTTAATTTTCATGTCGATGATGTACTTTGTGGGGTTGTTTAAATGGAATAAACCATAACTGAATTAGTTACTTAATAAAAAGTATAATTTCTTGAGTGGCCAGGTATAATTTTGTCAACATTCTCTCCTTGAATAGAGCTCTGGAAACTAGAGAACTTGCAAATATTTTCTGAATTATGTTGTTGTTTATCTGTACTGATTGTCAGCATTCTGGATGATAGCATCATCAGATGCCAGAAAGGCATCTTTACAGCTTCTGTAGATTCTATTTATTCAATGACTATTTATTCAATTCTATTTATTCGATGAAGAAGGGATTTGAAATGTAAATGGAAATGATCTACTCTATTGGGAGAGATAAAGAAGGATCAGGACATAGCAATGTATCAATATACAGGTCACAGAACTATATTGTCCAAGGGTAAGACCATTATAGTTCGCAATGAAAAGAGTGGTAAGCTAGATCTAAGTTCTTTTCCTCCCCATGTACTCACTTCAGGACATATTTAGAGTTAGGAATTGCTCCTCTTTCAGCTTTCCTTCAACAAATCAAAACAATCCAAACCCATCTGATCTTTTCCTGCATGAGACAGGTTAATACATATAAATTTATAGGTTCTATAAAAGTAAAGTAGAGATGCCTGAGCTCTCTTCAGGTTTGCAAATTGCAATGAGTTAATTTTATAGTTTCTGCTTTGGAATATGAAAGAGAAGGTTTATTATGTTCTCTTTTGACTTTTTTCTTTTTTCAGGAATTCATTGTGCCTTTATCCTGGTAATTCAGGCAACGTTATAAAGCAAATAAAGAAAATGAACCTTTTAAAAAGATTGAAATTTAAACAAACGTACATGGGTGATATCTATTGGAGCAGAGGAAAACAATTTGCTGTGCATGAGTTCCCAAGCTAGTAAAGAAGGTCTTTTGCTAGTATTTGTATATATTATGATGTACAAACCATTCATTTATTTTCTTTTTAAATGGATGTAATAAAAATTATCCTTGAAGGTTGCCTGGGGCTTTCACATTCCTAGCAAGTGTTTGTCCAGCCAGAGCTGTAATAAAAAGGAAAGCTTATTAGTATTTTTCTTGCAAATGAAGATCAATTGCAAATTACTAAAAGTTACACTATCATGTGCTTTAATTGCTATACTGATTTTTTGAAAGATAATTAATAAGCAATGTAAATGTATAGGTTATCTAAAAAAGGGTTTGAATTCCCAAACCAGAAATTCCCAGACGCTGGTGTCTACTTATTGTAAACATTAATCTAGATTGCCTTTGAAATCATCACACTAATAAGATTAATTTTAACTGTTTCTAAAAGGATGAAGGCAATACAACAGCACACTAAAAATTACTCTTATTCCTAATATTTGAAAGCATTCTTATTTTTGGTTCTGCAAATGCATTAGCTGTTACTGAGTCCTATTTTTAAATATGCACACTGGATTAGAAACAGCTAATACTTGCTAGAAGTAGGACAACACCTGTGTTCTTCCTCAGAATTTGATTTACTTATTATCTGTGGAGTAGGGTAGCTCAGCCTAACCAACCCAATCTGCTTTCAAATACAGAATTCAGATGAAAACATTTTTAAGTCCTTAATCTACTTTGACAGAGGAATTTTCATGGTTTTGAAGTAACATCTTTCTTCTCACGTGTCAGTAGGGAGGTACTTATGTTGGAAAGTGCTCCCTTCAAATTTCTGTTAGGAAAGGAGGTAGTTCTCAAGGCCTTAATTTAAACTAGGGCATCACTAAACTAAATTATGAATAAAATATCTAGCCACCAATGGCACTTTACTAGAGAATTGTCACTTTATAGTCCCTGTTGTATTTTTGTATCCTTAAAAAATTCCGTCCCTACGGAGTTTCAATACATTCAATGTGTGTTCAATAAAGTAATGAAGAGCATTAAGAAGTGTATGATGGAATCCCACTATTTAAATATTCTTGAATTCAGATGAGTGAAGAAGATGAGCCTTTGTCTCAATTGGTATTTATTGCAAGAGTATTTAATGATTAAACTTGAAAATGCATTTCAAGTTCTAACTAACTTTTTGTCTTATTCTAAAATAAATATTTTCAAGTTTTAAAAAAGTAATTCAGTACTATACCCCCAAACCTCTAGTAATCATAGCACTGATAAAATACAAATTTAATCATTCCAAAAACAGTATGAGGATGATCGATTTGGAATAATGTGGTTCCAACATTTTTTTTTTTTCTTTCAACAGAGGAAGGTTAATTTTCTTAGCTTTTTTTATATTACTGTGTGAGAAAAACATTTGCAAGGATGAATATATTTCTACTCTCTTTGTGATTTAAGATTACTTTTAGTATGTATTTAAAGAACTACCCGAGCAATTTTAGCCTGCAGAATATTCAAAACCATGGATAAGTATTAAAAATTAAGATTTTTTTTTTTCCAATAAGCTTTTGCTAAAAGAAAGATTGTCTGACCATATACTATGGTCAGATACTAATACTACTAATAATATAAGCAACATGAAAAAGACAATGCTTGCACATGCCTTACTAACAATCATCAGTCAGAATGTAGTCTCTTACCAGTGTTTCTAGGAGTTCAGATGCTCATTAAATCATACAAATGTAAAGTTTGAAAAAAACCCAATTCTTGCATAATAGTTAATCAAAAAGAAATAGATTTTTTTCCTGTAAAGATTTCAAACAGTTCTGCAAGTGCTTAGATTTTTATGTGTCATTGTAATATTCCACAGGAAGCTAGAGTGTGTTTCTTCTCCCTATAGACTTGGTTTTTCATTAGCATATTTTCTGTGTTATAGCACCTATCTCCATGAAAGGAGGCACAAAATAATTTCAAAACCCATATCATGAAAAGTACATATTTTGAGTGGAGTAAAGATGGCAATAAGGTGTGTATAGTTCCCATAAAATAAACAAATGAGCACTAGAGAATATCTGCAAGTTTAAGATTTCAGGATAATGACAACTTTTCCATGGAAAGACAGTGTTCAATTTTAAGAAAGCCAGCTATTGTGTGGTGAAACAAAACACCAGTCCAAACCCAAGGAAACCAGAAAAAGCTCATGAAAAATTTCAGTCAATCCTAGTAAACAACACTTAGCTGTTTCCTAGGTACTTCACTTCTAAACGATATTTGATTTACCATGGAATAAAAATGTTAAGCCAAAAGCAGGACACTTAGAGGAATAACACTCTAGGCTGCACTGGGAAAGAAGCTGCTGTGTTTCTGCATCAGACCCATAACAACTTTGGGGATGATGGGGGGGAAGCTGTCCAAGAATACAGTCTTTGTGGTACATGGGAATTGGGATTCACAAGAAGAAAGTTAATAAAAAAAGACAGTTCTGGTTTTTGTCTTTCTTTTTGAAATATATGATTTCATTCACACATTTGATTAGGAAAGATTACTTTATTATAAAACTTATGAAAAAGATGCAGATAAAATATTCTGAATGGGCTTGAATTATAATGCAACAAAAAGAAAAGACTATTAGCAAACTATGAAATAAATGATAATTTATGACACTTCTTTCTATTATAGTAACTTATTCAGCAGATGATCTCTGGGGTGCAGTAGAAGAACTTTGAAAGTGCTGAAAATATGATGTAAGGTTTGTGCTGGTTTGAGCCAGGGTAGAGTTAATTTTCTAGTAATGACTTTGGGACCAGGTTTTGGATTTGCTCTGGAAACAATGGTGATGATACAGAGACATTTGCATTACTGCTGAGCAGCACTTACACAGATTCCAGGTCTTTCCTGCTCTTCACCCCACCCCGCCAGTGAAGAGGCTGGTGGCACTCAAGAACTGAGGAGGGCACTCAGCCAGGACGGCTGACACCAACTGCCCAAAGGGAAGTGTCGTACCGTATGGACACATACTCAACTAAGGGGACAAGAAGAAGGAAGAGGGTGATGTTCAGATTGATGGCGTTTGTTTGCCTAAATTTTGGTTATGTGCAATGGAGTGCCTTTTCCCTGGGAATGGCTGAACAAGTCTCCCATGGGAAGTGGTGAGTTAATTCCTTGTTTGATTTGATTTTGTGTGTGGCCTTTGCTTTCCTTATTACTATTTTTGTCTCAACCCACAAAGAGTTTGCTGACAATTCTTTTGCTATTCTCTTCCCAATCCCATTGAGGGGAAGGAGAACACACAGCTGCACAAGGCTGTTTCTGGCTGGTGTTAAGCCCCAGCACAGAGATATCAATAATATTTGGAACAAAAAAATTACAAGTATGTAACTGAAAAATTCAATATATTTGAAAGAGATCTATTGCATGCTGAAGTAAATATTTTCTGCCAAAAAACTGTGTTTGGTCTTGTTGTGTTTCTTAATTTGCTTTTATGTTCCTGTAGTAAACAAATCCTTTTCTAAAACCTGTTTGAACAGTCTACATAAAACACTGAAAACCAAAACAAATAATTGTAGTTTAAACAATGGAAGAGTATATATTCATGCTGGTATCCCTATCTTTATGCAAAGTAAAATTTTCTGCCATAAGTTACCTACACACAAAAAGCCATCCTGAGCTGTATTTATCTGGCTTGACTGGGTAGGCGTATGTATCATTGAAGTAAGGATGTTTATAATCCATTCTGCCATTATAAAAATAGAAAATAACAAGGCACTCATCATTGGTAATCCAGGACATCATCTTCTTTTTTTTTTTTAATATCTTGACTCTTATTTTACATATTTTACTGTATTAAAAGTAGATTTTGGAGAATGTTCTGCACCATATATGAGTTAGATAAACAACTACTGTTACAGCCAAAAAGCTGACCAGATTATTCCTTTGTGTAGAAGACTTATAATATGACCTTAGACATGACTTAAAACAGTTTTAAAACCTCCTGTACTTACAAAAGGGAATAGAACAGTTATTACAGGCAGCAGTTTCTTAGAAAGGTTCTCTCTAGCAAACTTCATGAATATATATATCTATATGATATTTTCCCAGTGGTATCTAGTAGAAGGTAGGAAAGATGGTAGAGGTAGAAACCCCATGTTGTGTTCCTGGCAGAGGTGTTGAGAAGCTGCAGTAGTTCTACAGATTAAGATAGCTGGAAAAGCAGAGTGAGTTAATAAAGTTAAATCCTGATAAAATCTGTGATTGTGAAGAGCTAATGGCAGACCTTAAAAAGACATTCAGCTTCTTTCTGTCTCTTTTCTGAGAAACACAAAAGCATTGCATGTATTCCATCAAATGAGTAAGAATACTTGTTCCTTGATACTGTGCTTGTATTGCTATCAATAGGAAAAGCAAAATTTATTCCAGCACTAAATGCTTTATTACCACATCACTCTGATAGTTTTGGCAGTCAGAGAAAACTGATGGAACAATTCATCTCTGCCTTGGAATCTATACATCCTTCTTAGCCTGGATGTCTAAGATTAAAGTAAGGTTAGTTAAAAGGATACCTTGGATTACTGTCCCCAGTTATGGACTATTACAGTCTTCTTGTGATAAATTCTCTCTGCATAACTTGCATATAAATATAAAAAAATCCACTATTTCTAACACAGCCCAATCCCCTCTAATACTATTGCTGACTGTTATTGCATGCATAAATATTACCTCCTGTCTCGAATTTTACCACACAATATTAAAAACATGATGGTATTTACACCTTTTTTCTCACACATCTGTTCATCTCCTATAATAACCAAATATTCTAAATCTAAAGATGCAGTTGGCTTTCTCTTCCAAAGTCCATTAGGAATCACCGCCAGAAACTTAAATATCCAGGGATTTAAGTGTGAAGCAGAATAACGTTTCTTACCAAAGGCCTACCATGTTTGTGTGCGTGAAGCAGGGAAGCCTCTTTGACAAAGCATTACCTGCTCAGTATGGATGACTCACTGGCACATAATCCAGTCTCGTGTGCTGGGTAAGGGGTAGGGACTGTCACTGCCATGGCTGTTCATAAAGAAGTCTTTACCCAACACTCTCAGCCTTGTGCAGTAGCTCTGTTGGGTGTTTTGCTGCTTGAACCTATCCCTGACATTTTGTGAGTAAAGGTTGCTTGTAGAGCTTCTTAATGGGTCTAGGCCCTAGGCACTGGGAGGAACATAAAGTGCCAGATAATACTGAAACCAAAATCAAAAACACCAACACAGTAACTGAAAATTATCTCGTCTTACGACCAAAAACAATGTCCAAAAAATACAAAGCATCAAACAAAGTTAAAAACTGTAGTCAATCCTAACTCAAAACACTTTATAATTAATCATCTTTTCAAGTGATACCGCCATGTGGCCTATTAAAACATAGTTGAAATTACTTAAAAACTGAATCAAGATAAGCTTATAACTTTAATTTTATTTTTAAAAGATGGATTCCAGAAAAATTGACTTGAAAAGCTTTTTAAATCCAAGTCCCTCATAAGCTATAAATTGAGACAGCATATTTTCTTGCTGATTCCAGGATGGCAATTCAGTATTGCTAACATTTTTTCTGGCTTTCTACTAATTTTATGTGCCTTTGCATTCATTTATGGTTATTGTTGAAAGTGAATTAACCACCTCGATAATATTAAATTTATTTGGACTTCCAGTAGAGAAGATATTTAAAGTTAATATCCCTTGAATAATTTACTAAGGGAAGTCTTATACAATATAGCATATCAAGCCATAGAAGTATCTTTGCTTTTCTTTTATGTGTGCAAACTAGAACTGTGTCAAATTACTTGCAAGAGAGTAGAGTTAATTTCTCCATGAGACTGCCTAAGGACACCTAGGTAGTAAAGTTGTCACATATCTTATTTATTGATAAGTGTAGCAATACCTTTTCCAAGAATTAAACATATTTTCCAAAATATTTTTTTTACCCACATCTTATTCTGATAAAAGAACAGCTTGGACCTCACTGAAAATCATTGCTCATTGAATTGGTCATCCTATTTTGTAAAGCTGTCATTGATCTCCTGCTTTTAGTTTCCAGATTTTCCATATAAAACCCAATGTGATATCATGTTAAACACCTTAGATCTATTATATGTGTCTAATATTCAACCAGTCAGATGCAGACTTGATCCAAAGAAGGGTCTACCCAGACTTACCTGATCTTGCCATACCAATTACTAACTTCCAGGCTCCAAAATCAGTATTACAATAGAAACAGCCCTTTATGGTTCACCTAACACGGTCTTTTCACTTACTGAGGTGCAGTCTTATCATAGCACAGCTCTGGGACCTTAGGACTGAGCTTGTGGGTTTCTACATTATGTTCCATTTGAAAATAAAAAGCTCTGCTGGGAATGGACTAGCATATAAGCTGAGCACATAAAAATCAGAAGAGTTTCCCTGGAGAAACAGAGAGGGAAAAGATATCAGCCAAAACAATGGTTGAAAAATCTAATGAATTTCAAATTTCTTTTTCTGAATATAATTTAATTTTGTCCAACAGCTGAAAATATAATAGATTTTACATACTAAAAGCAGCTGGGATTAATAAAACAGAGAGAAAAATCCATGATACATTACACTTCTATCAAAAGCTCCTGATCACGTCAGTGTGTTTAGTTCACCAAATCATGTTTATATACCTTTATAAAATCAATGTATCTTTTTTCTGCCAGACCCTGTGCAGACTGTTCTTTACATTAATTAAACCATGCATGCTGTTATGCCTTGTAACAACAAACAGACGTTATATTGATCACTAAAGAAGGTGCTCACATTTCCCTTCCATTTGTTTCTTACAGTTTTCAAACTTATTTTCAGTATGAATGTGACCATGCAGCATCGTACCCTTAATGAGAAGGAAGTACACAAGATTTATAGATGCTCTTGGTTGAAAAGAACTTCAAAAGTCAGAAGGTGAGCATACATTTAAAACGTTTTATTAGTAAATTACACTTGGTATGGAAATTGGTATAAGTTAGTACTTGATCTCCTAGCACTGATGCCTAGAAATAGAACACAAACTTTTCCAGACAACATCAGACTGATAATATAAAAGAAAACATTTACTAGAAAGCCTTCAGGTACATAGTATGGTGAGAAACCATGCTAGGAATTAGATCAGTACAAGTTTATAAGATCAAGCAATTAGAATATCTAACCAGTATTGTCTAATTAAAGGAGCAGTTGGTTAAATAATCTCCCCACTGGGTTCTTCCTCATTGGAGCTCTCCCCCCAGTCTCTAACCCTACCTTTATTATGTCTATGATTACATGGTGCAAAATAAAACATCCTTGGTGAACAAACAAGCAAGACTAAACAAAATTTTAAGAATGCATCAATAAACATTTGTTCACTATGGGAAAGAAAGATGGAGAAGTTATACCTAGGCACTTAAAAGTCTGCAAAGCTGCAAATACATAAAGAATACATAAATAAAAAGTTAAATGTCTGTAGACATCCGCATAAGCACATTGAAGTGGGGTTTGGAAAAAGACATAAGATGAAAGGAAAAAGAGAACTTGAGAGATTAATAAAAAAGTGTGAAAGGGAAAGAAAGGAAGAACAGAAGAAAGAGGGAGATCACCAGTCCTGGCTCCAGAATCGATCCAGCTGATGGGACAGCAGGGCCCTGGGGCACATGTATGCCCAGCCCCCAAGAGGGTACCTTCTCATAGAGAAGTTTTCCTCACCCTGGAGATAAGTTTCTCACTTTCTCCACAATGAGTTATCATGTTCAGACCATTTTTCTAGACTTTTCTAGAAATGGCTGAGGGCTTTAAGGATGTTTGGTGGTCTTGATCCTCCCATACAGTCCATACCCACATCTCAGCCTCATTTGCACGCTTGCACTGTACTGTGCTGTGCTGGTCTCCAGGAGACAGAACAAGGATATCTGTCTCAGAAAAGGGCTGCTCTACCTCCATATGGTCCCGCTTTCCAGCCACATCCTGTTCTTTCTCACACCGTGTCATTACCAACCATCTTTGATCGGCTCCATAGCCATCTGAGCATTAGTGTGTGAGATATATGCATTACCCCCCTTATATTCTAGGCCCCAACAGTCCAAAGAGAAGTACTTCTGGCTCATGTTTAACTTTTGCATTCTATCTCCAGCAGAAAAACAAAGCAGAATGAGGCTAATAATAATGCATATCTTAAATAAGTAAGTCTAAACACTGTTTCAGATTTAGGTGACAACCTTGGCCGTCATCTACTAGTCATTTCCATTGACTAAATAAATGAGACAATATTTTCTGTTTTAGGTGGAAGCAGTCTTCTGCAGTCTTAGATGATATGACAAGACATCTTGCAAGTCATGGTAAAACAGAGAATACCAAAACTGGGAAGAAATTTTCAGCATAGTTTTACATCTGACAATAATTTGCATAAGTAGAATGTGATGGTGAGCAAAACCATCTTAGCCACCTTAAGGGTTTCTCACTTTAGAGTTTAAGCAATAAAACAATAGCATTTTATAACAGTTGAGATGGTACAAAATTGAATGGGCCAAATTTTAATATCCTTCTTGCATAAAACAGCTACCTAATATCCTTTATGTCACTGTAACTGCTATTGTCTGGAAACTCCAGCAAAATATTTTACTTAATGGGCAGAATGGAATCATGGCTTAGGATTTTAGTGTGTCTTTAAGGCCAAATAGTGAATTTTTTCTTCCTGTTAAATGCTATATTATTGTGTGAATTCTAATACATTTACTCATTGATTGACTATGCAATTGATCTGGACTTCAATTATATCTATTAAATTTTGACAAATGTATATTAAAGGGAAAAATCTTAATTTACATATATTTGCATAAACATAAGACTGGCTGTATGATACTGGGAAATACTAAACCTCTTGTATAAGAGCTTTCCCCGTTTGGTCTTTTCAGATTCTGATCTGTAGTTTGTAGACTTTTACAGTCAGAAGTGTTATCTTTGGATAGGTCTAAATGCAGCCAAAGGTGCCCTTAAAAATTTTGGAGCTGCATCACATAATATCTTATGTGTATTTATTTTCTTTATTCCTTTCTTCCTTCTTTCTTCTCATTTCCCCTTTCACCTTTTCTTTTTCTTCTTTCCTTCTTCTATTTCTTTTATTTTGGAATTTTCTGTTAGAGAAATAAGCAAAAGAGGACAGCTATGATGAGTCCTTTCAATAGCAATGCTTTCACAAAAGTTATCTGGCACCATATAACCGGAAGTTAGTCTCCAAATTCTTTAAATTCTACCACAGTTACTGGATTACTCATCAGAATGCTGTTAACATATGAGTACTCAGTTCAGTTAAATTGATTTTATACCCTTTTCTTTGAGGGCGTTCTCCCCCCTCTCCCCAGTGTTTAGCAGTATCACCTCACTGATATTGCGGTCCCATTTGGGATAGGTGACAAATTGCCAGACATGGACACTAGACTCTTTAAGTTATCCACACAGAAATACATCCACAAGCAATGATGTGAAGTTCTAACTCTGTAACTAAGACCTTAGCTTAAGAACCCTCAAAAACATCTGTTATCACAGTAGCCTTGCCAACAACCTTGTTTGCGGATTGAAGAAACTGGTGATATTGCATGGCTTCTGGTGAGCAGTGCAGCAATGACCTTCCATGTACTGCCAAAATGATTGATTACCCCAAAAGGTAAACGGGGTTGGATGAAGAGCATCAAGCTGAATACTAGGTCAATATTGAATCCAAGAAGATGAAATTCATGAGCATGAAGAGGAACTTCTTAAAGAAGATAGGCCCTTTTGGGGTTACTTTAAATGACAGTAGAGAAAATGATCAAACATAAAACAGTCAAAAATTTTCAGATGTTATCCAAAGCATACTGTTGTGGTTTTTTTATAAACTTTTATAATTTTTTTCGGGGGGTGGGGAAGTTTTACCTCCATGAATCTATTAACTAAAAATATAAAATATTTTGATTGGAGTAATACAGAGAATAAGAGGGAATCACAACAAATATTTGCTAAACCACATAGTGAATAACTTAGTAGTGCTAACATACCATAGAAAAAGTCAATAGAACAGAAGTATGCTGACAGGTTATCTTTTTTTTTCTTGAAAGGCTGGATAATTCTATGGTTAAGAGCATTTATAGCAATTCAGGCCAAAAAAAATATTCAAAGGTAATAGGAAGAAAAAAATCACTAATTTCATATCTCATTTCATTAAATACTTTCATCATTATCTAAATGTTTTGTTGGGTTTGAGTTTTGGTTTTGAGGTTTGTTTTTGTTTTTTTTTTTTTAAATTTGAAACTTTTTATTACATTCTGATTGGTTTATATTTATCACTTAACACAAGTGAAAATTGGTCAAAATCAAGATGCATCATTTAGACACACAAAATTTATGAGCCAGTGAACCAGCTAATTGAATCTGAAAATAAAGAAAGGTCCTCCAGAATGTTATTGTTGTCCTGGAGATGAGAAACTTTGTACTAATATTTTCTAATCTTCTCTGGAGGAATACAAGCAATCAAAACATCTAAGTGTGTTTTGTAGTTCTCTTATTTCTCCACTTTTTTTTTTTTAATGTAAGGCACTGTTTCCTTATAGAAAGAAAACTAATACAAAGACAATCATGCACTTATGTAATTATCGGTCTAGGAAGAAAAATAAATATGTGTGAATTAGAGGGCAATGACATGCTGCAACATTTTTGAAAACAAAATACTAATAAAGAAAGAATGTGACTCAACTGTAACTTCAGGGATTGATCCTACCATACCTCCTCTCCTGCTCTACATGCTTTATTATGGTTTATGCTGGAACAGGTCACAGTGGCCAGATTGGACTCCCAATACCCCAAGAACAGACCCAAAAATGAACTCTTGTGAGAGAAGCTTTCCTTCCACTCAGACAGGAGAGGGAATAAGCCCCAGTTCTAGTGAAGTGAGATAATGCAAAGTTCATACTGGTCTCAGGGAAAATTAACATGCTGAGTGCCTTTCAGGTCTGGCACATTTGTGTTGATCTTCTTCACACTTTCCTTGTCTTGATAGAGGCACAGAACACTTAATTTTTTATTTTCCTACCCTCTATCTCCACACATTTTCTCTCAGCTCTTTGTTCAGTTGATTGTTCCCACCCATCCCCATGGCTGAGCTCATGCAAGGAGAGGATTGAACATCTCACTTTTCAAGTCTCCCTGAAGGTTGTGAAACCATATTCATTTCAAGTTCTTACCAGGGGTGAAGGTAGAGAATTTTATAAAGTTTTTTTTTTAACTAGGGATACTTTTTGAAAATACAAAACTTTCATTTCTTATTGCAAATATATATATACTTACATATTTATACATAAGTATTCACATTTATGTATATATTTACATACAGCTGTTGTGTGGAAAAGGAATGAAATCTCTGTACGATGGCAGAGAGATCCAAGAAAAAAAACAAACTTAAAAATAACACCACCTTAGTGCCGTTGGATCCTAATAATGGTTGTTATCTCTCAGGCAAAATGTAATACACTTTAAAAATGAAGAATGTCAAGATGGGACATGCCTATTTTAAAAAGTGCAGTTATTTTTAGCTTTGACACCAGCTATTAATTTTACAGCAAGTGTCTGAACTCAGTGGAGCAAAGAAAGTTATAAACACTTTGCTTTCTCAGGTTTCCAAAAGGAACTTAAATAGGCTCGTTATCTCAAATTGCTCCTGTCAGATTGCCCACAGGGCCAATAAGCATGGCCACAAGCAGGTATAAAAACCAGGTGAGGGGGACAGAGAGGTAGGAGTGCAGTATCTGCACTCAGCAAAACCAGTGGTGTGACACTACTGGTATGGTTTCCTCAGCGTGTATTGTTAGCCAGCGGAAGTGGAGGAAAGAGGCTGGAACTGAGGCAAATGACCTAGTAATGCAGACAAGGACAAATCAAAAAGAGGGTGTGAACAGTGGGAAAAAAAAAAAAAAAAAAAAAAAAAGAACAAAAAAAGAAAGTGTTTCCTTGGTTTTAACAGCATATTTAACACTGTGTTTTACACATATGCCGAAAAGGCCAGAACCTCCTCTGTAGTGAGGTCTGTCAGAAAATGAAGGTCTGGTGTAACCGAGATGGATGGCTTCTTTCAAACATCCACAATGGACACAGATGGAGGCCATGGGCTCAGTCTGGTGCTCACACCACTGGATGTGCTTGGGATGAGGTGGCAGGTCTGAGATCAGGCCAGGAATATGGCTTAGAGAGAGGTGTTGCCCATTCAGTCCTTGCAATATCTCCCTGAATGAGTACTGCAGGATACCCTTAAAGAGCTCTCACTAAAAACCTCAAACCTCATTTTTTTCATGTTAAAAAATTGAGTTTCAGTAACAGGTGTTAAGATTTGAAGATTTCAGTATTTTGTTCCTCTTAGAATAAGAAAGAGGGGAAACGGTCAATAAAACCTCTTTGAATTTGAGCATTTGTATAGGAACTGCACCAAACTGACTGTCTTTGAAACCCTAGGGAATCTAAACCCACAGTCAAAAATGTATTCATTCCCACATATATAACTTAGTAATTTTTATTCAAAAAGAAGCCAAAGTAACACAGGAAACCTGTTTCCTGCTACACAAGCAGTTTAATGGTCAATCTGACTGGCAATTGAACATCACTCCCTCTATACGATGGTAAAAATTACTGATACCAAAGTTTAAATAACTTTTAAATCATGTCTCAAAATATTCTAAATTAAAAGTTATTTTACACTCTGTGTTGCAGAGAGGAAATACCTTGATTTCCTTATTAATATTCACAAATTACAGAATTTTTTTAGAAGCCTGAAAGAAATATTAGCAATTATATGCATTAATTATTTTTCATTGAACAGCTTTTCTCCTAGAATATCTATTTAAACTTCTCTGAAGGAACAGGAAAAGGGAAACTAAACTCTCTTCATTTCATTGTGAACCTAATTCTGCCAAATATTTGAGCACGTAATTGAGTCCTCAGAGATTATAACTGCCTGGCCTGAAGCTGGGCATTTACTTCAGACCGTGTTCAAGTTAGCATGATCTGATTTCCAGGTACTGATCCCACGGTGTTTTTCTCTGAGTTCATAGGAAACGAGCACATTGTGCAGCAGACAGAATACATCATCAAATATTCCCCTATTAGGCTAGAAGGCTAGACAATGGTCCAAAATGCTTCCCAGCTTAGTATCTATCTTGAGATATTGAGATATCCCTGTATTTGTTCTGGGGTGCTATAGTCCCAACACAATGCATTCAGGGAGGGAATAAAAGGAGACAGAAAAATAATTCCTAAATTAGTTTAATCTAGTAACATTCAGCAGCAAAAGAATCCAGACTTCCAAATATCCTGGTTAAAGAAAGCTTAAGAAGGTAAAAGAGTAAAGAAATGAAGAATCTAACAAAATGTGTCTCATTGAGCTTTTTGCTGACGGTGAGTCTCAGAAACCAAGTCCAGAGCTACTGAAGGGATGCACAGCACTAAAGAAGTAATAAACTGCAGTAAGCTACTCATTCATCCACCTGCAGTTCCCAGGCGTGTAGGAGCAATTGAACACTGTTGTGTGGAGTTTTCTGCTGGTGGGCAGAGTACACATGCAGCTTGTGTACTCTACATTCATGATGGATCTGTGTGTTAGATTGATTTCTTCCTACTCCCATTGGTGTTCTCTGTGTTCTGAAATAATTCTGTCATATAAATGCCCCTAAATTTTTTTGCCTGAAAAGTAGATAAGAGATCTTGAAAGTTGAACATGTGTAATTTTCACTGCAAACAACTACATTAACTCATATATGAGACTTTTTTACTCGTGTAATAGACTTGGTTTTTTTTTGCTGCTTGCTTCTTCAGATTCACTCATAAAAATACCCCCTGTCATTCTACTTCTTACAATTATAGCTCCAGTAATTCACAATGTTTTTCAGAGAACTTTCACAAAAGTTCTCTGACACAGAAAAGTTAGGGAAATAATACTGGGGTTTGAACTGGTGGATAATAAAATTCTGATATCTATAAAGCAGTGCTCTCAGACTGCAGGCTATGGGAGAAAAATTGAAAACATTAGGAAAAAGAGGATTTTTAGAGCTTCATGATAATCAAATGGGAATTGGAATGTTGAATGTATTTTCCTTGAAATTTGGCAAATAATAACAAAATGGCATTGCATGTTTTTTCAAGTTTCAAGATTCCTTCAAAATCATACCATACTGTACATATCAGCATCCCAAGAATTCTGGTAACTAAACTTTCTGAGGAGAATTTGATGTAAAGGATTCAGTAACTTCCTTTCTGTGGTCTTTCCCTGTCCCTTTTTCATATCTAAATAAAAGAAGTACTTCAACCAAAAAAGACCTAACTTGGTATGGTCCAAACAGAACTGTTGATGACTCGAACATTTCCAGCTCAAAGGTCACTTTAATATGACCAAAGAGTGTGAGAGACAATGCATTTAAATTTGACAAGGAATGATACTTTGCAATGGGGCTGGATAAAAGAATGGCATTTACTTAGGATTTTACAAAGTCCTCTTTTTTATTTTCCATCACACTATTAGACTGTGATCTCCTGAAGCATCTCCCATTTTAGAAAGTGCAGAAACATCTCATTTTTAAGTTATCTTTAGCAACACTAAGTGTTTGGATCTCAACAAGATTTTTTTCTTCCTGCTGCATGTCTACAGAGGCCAGACAAATACTTTCTGACTCTTAGCCTGACTCTAACTGTGGATAAAGTTTACAGACATCTGGGACCAGGCAAACACTCGGCCTTCTCCTGCTTATGTGGCTGTCCTGATCCCTGATTCTGTCAGAATCAGTTTAATAGCCTGACAGCTGGCTGAAATTTTCATTTCTTTCAGCTTGGGAAGAGATTACCTCTGTTATGTGACCAAGACAGCTTGTCCTGATTTTTTTTTTTTTTTTAAATGAAACCATGTCAAGCATTCATTTTTAGCAACTTAATCCTAAACTTCAGTGATTTGAATGTAGTCAGTTCCTTGTACTTCCCTCTAAGTAAAAAAATCAATGCCCGAGTAACAAAACAGGTGTCATAAATACATGTTTAAACAAGCCAACAAATTTAGTTATCCAATGTATGGAAAGATATTCACCAACACATATGTTCTTGAAAACAAAATGTAATTATTGGTATATTTATGAAAGGCTGTTATTACGATGTATCTTAGGACTCGTCAGTATCCATATGTGTATTTTGCTAATTTTTAATTCATTGTTGATCACTTGAGTGCTTCACTGAAGGAGCTCTAAGTTGATGCTCAATGTCTGTCCTATGTTTTGGGATCTCACTGTTCACAATGCATCAGAAAAGTCTTTGAAGCTCAATGTAAAGAACACATCTTTGCCCCCATTAAGCAGTATCCTTCATAAATTCTGGTGTTTGCTGACTACCTGCATGAGTTCCAGCATCTTAACCTCCATCATTTAACGACAGCACTTCCATGCTGGAGTGCAGCTGCACAGTGCTTTGGATAAAGTCACCAAGCTTCAGCAGTGCTTTGGGCAAAAATTCTTGCAGAAGGTTAAACATTAGATGGAAAATGTAAGACAATCACTCATGAGAAGTGAATGAAGTTCAGTCTGCTTGGTAATACTCAAGACAAGTGGAGCCATGATACCTGAAGTTACAACTGAAGAGTCACAAACACTTTTGAAAAAAAAAACTTCAAGCACAAAGGGAAAACTGGAAAACAGTGATGCAGAAGAGGTCCCTCCCTTTGATACAGCTTGTCACTCAGCCTGTAAAGGAACTCTCTACACTCACGGAAACTCCTTGCAGCTCAGCCCAACCCCTCTGGTTAGATACAAAGGAATCCTCTTGCAAGCTGCAAAGCTCCAGCCTTGAAGACTACCAGCCACAGGTTCTGAATGCCTCTCAGCCCACCTGCCTGGTGGCGATTAACGCTAAGAGAGCAATGATAATGTTGACATCCAAACAGTTTGAAATTTATAATACCCAGCTGTGATAAATTAGAAAGTAATTTTAATCTATATTTTATATATATAAAATGACAGATGAATATTTTGTCTGAATGTAACTGACCAAAGCTAAGGTTTACATAAATCAGTGTCAAATCAGATGACTTTAAATTTTTACATACAAAATGAACGTGCCTCAGAAGATTGCAAGTTGTGCTAGTCAAGGGTACAGAGAGATCTCTTCAAATTGAGATCAAACACCTCAAATCTATATCTCACCTTAGGACTGAATACACATTAAGTTTGACCAGATGGAGTAACAGTGTTATAATAAGAATATTCTGTTTCTCTTTCCTTCCTTTTTTTTTGTGTGTCTTGTTTTAATAGCATATTGCAGATTTTTCTCTTAAAAGTAGGTGCTATTAATAGCAGATATTTTAAAATTGTATGTCCTTGTCATGAGGAAAAATAAAAGAAAAGAAACAAAGTTTGTAAACTTGTATTCAACCGAGGAAAATTTGTGCTAACTGTAGGCATCTTCTTTCAAAGCTGGACCCAGCTCTCCAGTGGGATGCTGAAGGCCTGTTTGCACCAAGAAATTTCCTGTGGTAAACCAGGTGACACCAGCTTTTTGTTTGTTTCCTTTCGGGATTTTACTGTTTTTCATTGCTCAGGATTTAAATTTTAATAACTTGTGCATCTGTATGTATTGTCTGAGTATTGGCCTGGTATTATTGGAAGGACATAGTTTGAACACTAGTCCTAAATTCTGCAAGAACTAGAATTTTTAGTGTGGGGGAACATGAGTTATTTTAATGTACTCGTTTAAGTTCAAGAGCAGGTTAAATGAGTTGTATTAATTCAAATGTCACCATGTAGAGCTATGAGACTGAGACCGTGCCATAGTAGATGAGACCTAAAGTTCAGCTAGCTCAGCAACATATTCCTGGTAGAAGCCAGCAGCAGCAGCTTAGGGAAAGAGCAGAAGACACCAGGCATGTATAGAGTAGTCCTAACCTATAATCTGGTTATATATTCCCAGCTTTTGGCAGTGGTTTAGGGACTACTAGGGGAAAAGATTACACGCAGATCAGAAAGTTTATTAGTCATGGATGGACCTATTTTTCAATCAGGTGTCTAATCCCCATTTACACTTATCGTTTCCAAAATTTGCTCATGCAGGGAGTTCTACTATTAGTGCATTATTAAAAGTACTTCTCTTTTGCTTCAGTTTAAATATTTTGCCTGATAATTTTAATGGCTTCTTATGAGTACTTATGCTGGGATGAAGGGCAAATATTAAATCTCTATATGATAGTTGTTCCTTCTTTACCTCCCGCAAACAAATTATGATTTGGTTGACTTCTATCATATTTGTCTTCTTTTTTCTTTTTCAAGTTAAAATCTTAGTCTAATGCATATTAATGAATGCTCTTTTCATATATTAGCCTGTCTTTTTCTTGACTTGGTTAATTTGTCCTTTTCTAGTTAGCAGGAAGGATGAGAACCACATAGTGAATAAGTTATGTAGGCTTACCAGGTATTTGCTGGACAGAATTATGTTCTGTTTCTGTTCTGCTCCATTCCAAATAATTCCTAGTATAATCTGTCATTGTCAATTTGCCTTGCATTGATCCAATTAAATAATTAAAAAGAAACCCTCTCCAAAACCTAATCTAAGTTAGTTTGGTTTGGTTTGTTTGTTTGTTGTTGTTGTTGTGGGGTTTTTTTCTGTTATTCAAGGCAAAAAATACATTTCACTCTGACTCCAGGGGCAAGTAAACACTTTAGTTACAGTGACAAATGCAAAATTTCTCTGTAATTTCAGTATCAATAAATGTATCTTAAATATTTCCTAAAGGTAAAATTTCTGTAAGAATATTAACCATAAAACAAGTTTATGGAAGAATTGAATTAATAAACTGTAAATTAGATTTACATATTACAGGTATTTTATTTAGAAAGAGGTAGAAGTATATGCCCCAAACACCTTAGAGCATTTAGCACAAATATCTAACGAAATCTATCTTCTGAAATAAGCTTTCCATTTGCTCATATTAACTCTTTTACTGCTATAAAATAGCTTTTAAAACCTTTGAGTATTGCTCAATATAGTGAAATGCTATCTGCATGCTGAATATATTGTTTTGATGTATTTTTCATTTGAGTCACAACAACATATTCTTAGATATCAAGTCCACCTGAGAGGATTTTACAGGGCAAGAAAGAGGTAGTTATGTTTCATCATTACGGGACTTTTGCCATATAGTTTTGCAGTTCTCCAAAATCTGTAATGATTCACACTCACTAAGGTGAAGTGAAACAAAATACTAACACCTCCTTTACAGGAAGAAACAGGCAATACAAGATAGAATGGGTAACAAGGCATCATTAAACAGGCTGACCACAAAGGGACCATGATTGGCAAGATCCCTTCAACTTCTTGATGCACATCATGTTTACCATAGGTGTAGACACACTCTATGGAAATGAGTGCTGGGAAGCCTGTTCAGTTTGGGCCTCAGCTTGTCCAGAGTCACCTCTTAATCATATGTCACAGTTTGAAAGTAATGTGGTGGTTTAGTCTAGTGTAAGTACACTGAAGAAATCCATCAGGTGTGCTACGTGTGTGAGGACATATATTTCACTTTCCCTGCTTGAAATTATAAATGGTTTAATAGAGAACCCACATATTAACAGCTTCAACTTTTCCAACATTGCTGGCAAAAAAAAAAAAAAAGTTTGTAAATCAGAGATCTTTTATGTACTAATGTGTCTATTTTTAAGACTCCATGTTTTCTTTCCTCATTACTTCACCAAGAAATTTAAGAAAACATATTTACATTATTGCTGAGAAAGGAAGGATGGAAAGAAGAGAGGAAGGAAGGAAGATTGATTTGATGAGAAGGAAAGTAAACAGTCCTCTTATATATTAACACACTTAAAAGTATCTTTTGTAACGCCAGTCTTAATGTTGTTCTTTAAGACAATGAAATTTTGAGAAAATAAGATCGTTAACAAACTTGTGCATTGCCTTTTCTAGGTGAGGTAAGCTTTCCCAAAACTCTAATTATGAAAATTTTAAAGACCTAATATTACTGTATATTCAGTCTACAGAAAACATGACTAGAGCATTCAGCAAGAAAAGTGGCGAGTGGGTAGTAGATTTTTTTGAAACCTCTGGTGAGAAGTATCAATAGCTTTCCAAAAAATTTGATGATTTCGGGTAGTGTGAGCTGGGGAATATAACCTTTTGAAAGACTAAGGCCACATAAATTACACCTGTGTAAAAAGAACAATGTAATTTTTTTCTTCTCTCCCGGTTTGTCAGATGTATGGAAGCAGAGAGGGAGTGGCAAGAGAGAGAGAAAGCAAACTGCTGGGTTATGGTTGCAGGTGTAATATCTTCCCTCAAATAAGCTGTAGTACTTCTGTCCCCAGCCTGATATCCCACTTTGTTTTATAAGTCTCCTGATGAAGTGATGTATAAAATGCTGTGCTACAGAGTTACATTATTTTGGGGTCACTTAGGTGGGAAAGAAATGTCTGAAAGGTGGTTTATTAGGCTTGCCAAACTGTCTGTAATGTAATACTGGTTTTGGTACATAGAAGACTTGGAATACTATATCACTTATCACCAGTGCATAGGTAAAAAACAGAACCAGTACTCCTTTGATGACAAGGATATCATATAGACTTTCTCAGCCTTCTTCTTTTTTCTGTAACATCCTTTTCCCCATTCTCCTCATTCCCTGTTCTGCCCACTGAACTTGGCTATTCAGATAACAGTAAGTTTAAGATAAACACTGCCTCCTGTGTAAATTTTCATTACTCTGATCATTTTAAATCATAACAGTACCATGTGGGAGATGAAAAATCACTAGTGGAGTTGACTTTTTAAACATTTTTTGTTTCTTTGTTTGTTTTTCTACTGTTTGCTTTTTAAATGAAAACAAGGACAGCCATGCAGAGACTCTGTCTTACTTGGTAAACTTGATTTAAGAACACATCCTGTAATGTCTCACTTCACAAGAGGCAGAAAAGATCCACACTGTACAATTAAAATGTGTTATTGTTTTTCCCTCTTACCTCCACTCCCCCCTTTCCCTGTCTCCCTTCCTCTTTTCTTTTATGTCTTAATAAAGTAGTACTTAGAGAGTGCTTTGGCCTCTTTCAGAAAGAATATTTTTCCTCTAACTTTAATCATTACTCCTTCACCATTTGGTTAATTTATTTGTTCTCATTGATTTGGTAAGAAAACCATTTGTCAAGATCACTTCTTCATGCTTGTGTATTTTTTCAGCCTAACTTTGAACTAAAAAAGGCAATAATTTTAAAAGATCACCCTGTAAAAACTATGTACACCATGTTTGCTTTGTTGCAGCTTCTTTTAAAGGGGAGAGGACACATTATTCTGAGCTGTTGGTACAACTTGTAGTTTCATTGTTCAGAGCCTTTAAGGAACACCCAGCAGGTCTGACAAAACTCTGCTTGTATTGTGAGCCACTGCTGCATTCCAGGGGTCAGTGAAACATACTTCTTCTTAGGATGTCTCTGAATAGAGCATTGATCCTTAACTTACATTAATGTTTCAGAGGAAATAAGCACAAGCAACGTTGGTCCTTATGGAAAACATCCTGAGGAAGCTAGGGAATGAATGTTAATAAGAAAGGTGCAGCTCCTCATTATTGAATTTCAGCTGTAATAGATAATGAATAGTTATCTCAATATTGCATTTGAATGGGTAACAGAATTTTATAGCATGCATTCAACATGAAGGCTCTTGATTTTGTCAGCTAGCAACTAGCATAACAAGACATTCAAACTGGGGACATGCTATCTGAACTGCAACTGGACAGGAGAACTTACCTGTTTAGGGATGTGATACTAAGGATGGAAAGAAGAGAGAGTAGAATGCACTTATTTAAAGAAAATAATAAGCTTATATATAAACAAAGTAGCAATTATTATCATGTTTTTCCAGGTTATTTTGTAAAACTGATCTGGATATTTTATATGAAATAGGAAAAAGGAAGAAATTTGCACAACTGTTGGGGGTGTGGGGGTTTTGTTGGTTTTTTTTGTTTGGTTTGGTTTGGTTTTGTTTTTTGTTTTTTGGGTTTTTTTGCCTTGTCCAGGATTGTGCATAAACAGAAATATATCATTGCTATGGAAATTTCTTACATGCTTTGTACATAAGAGATTTTTTTTTTTCTTTTTTTCTGCACCTTCACTGAGTCATTGTGATTTCCCCCTCCCCCTCACCAGAAAGGTAAGGAATCTCCATAATTTAAATTAATTTCAATAGCAAATATGCAACATGAGAGTAAATTCATTTGATCTGAATGTCAGGACGTCTGCAAGCCACATCCTTAAACAGAACATGTGCTCATCAAAAGTGCACACAAGTAATTAAACTCAACCCATGTTTTCTCAAATGCAATTGAATTTCATGGTGTGTGTAGTATTGTGAAGTTACCTACCAGGGGTTTCAATAAGCTTTGTCAGCATTAAAGACAGCATGTTTATATTATCACAGTGAAAAGCTTAAAAAGTCACTGATTCCCTAAGTATTAAAATATATAACAAGCTGTTTTTTTCATTTCTTTTGAACAGTCAATTCACATCTCTACACAAATCCCCTTAATGCAGCTATGGTCTTTCAGTATCTTCTGTTTGCTAAAGGCAAAAAAAATTGATAATTTGCTTCTACAGAGTGACATTCAGCTTGCTACTGGTCCCAGCAGCAGGTAAGAATTCTTTATGAATTTAAGTGTCTTTTCTCCTGGTGAGTCTTTGGATTTGTAACTGTTCTTCAAGAGCCACTTCAAAGCTGACCAGTCTGTGGCTTAGATTGCATCACAGAACTCTTTGGATTGCAAAAAAAACATTCAAAGGTGTATTTCTTCTTTTGCTTTTACAACAGCTTCATAGCTGGAAGGCTTACAAATGCTGCAAGATGAAATACTTATGATTTGGAGTACATTTATTTGTTGTGATGTATTCAAGATGCTGTAATGTCCACAGTCTTTTAATTTCCATTTCCCCCACCCTTCCACCATGGTAAACTGTGATAGTTCTACTTCAGAAGTAAAGTCCCATCTTCTTTTCAGATCTGCCTGGAAAAGTAGTTTTCTGTCCTAGATATAAGACAGTAATGAGTTTCTACTTTCACTGTGAGTATTCGCAATTTTTAGGCAACTTTTGCTGCAGGCTTGAGTGGATGCGATTTGTACATCACAGCACCTATGAGGCCAAAAGTAACGGAATGTGAAGAATGGAAATAGACCTAATATGTCAAATCTCATGCCCAATTTATTAATAATTCTCAGACTTATTTATCTCCAAGTACAACAATACTACAGATCAGATTAATCTGATGATTAAATGGAAAGACTAAGATGAAGGGGAAAAAAACATGGAAAAACTGTGATTATAAATGGCCAAATATTGATATATTTATATCAATATTAGCAATGTTTGAAATGCTAGATAACTCTCCCACCCATGACAACTTAAAGAAGCTGACAAGATTAGTTTAAAACTTTGTACCAGTATCAGAGTTTTGACATTATTGGCATAAGTGAAACTTGGTCGGATGTGTCCTATGACTGGAGGGCTGCGTTGGACAGTTACAGGCTCTTCAGGACCAATAAGCAGAACAGACAAGGCAGGGGTGTGTTGCAATGTAATGAAAGGGCTGGAACATATGGACTTACAGTTGTTAATGACATGGCTGAGAGCCTCTGGGTAATGATTAAGGGACAAACAAATAATATGGATGTCATTGTAGGAGTCTAATATAGACTGCCTAGCCAGGAAAATGATACCAAGGAATTACTACTTGAGAAACTAAGAGATACCTCTAAATCAACTGCCCTTGTCCTTATGAGGGATTTCAACTTGTTGGAAATTGACTTTGAGCATCACAGCTGACATGAACAGATACAGAAGATTTCTAAAACACCTGGATGACAACTTCAAGGTATAGGCAGTCAGAGACCTGCCTGGGAAAGATATGTTGCTTGATTTGCTGCTTGTCAGCAGAGGAGATCTTGGGAGTGGAGACGGTTGTCCATCTTGGCCACAGCAACCACAAAGTGATTGAGTTTAAAATCTCTGTTGACAGAAGGAAAAGTGCCAGCAAAATTTAAACTCTGGACATAAGGAGAGCAGACTTCACACTGCTCAGGTAAGTAGTGAGTAAGGTTCCCTGAGAAAATGTTTTTGAAGGTGCTGAAATCCATCAGTGCTGGTCACTTTTTAAGCACCACCTCCTACAGGCACAGGAACAGGCAATCCCAGAATGTCAGAAGTCAAGCAGACACGGCAGAAGTATGGCTTGGATGAATAGGGATCTTCTCTTGGAAATAAGGCAAAAAAGGAAGGTGGATGCCCAGTAGAAGTAAGGGTAGGTGACATGGGAGGAATACAGAGTTGCTGCTTACCACAGGGAAAAAATTCACATGGCCAAAGCTCCACTGGAGTTGAAGCTGGCTAGAACCGTGGGACAGAACAAAAAGAGGGGATTTTAGATACATTAATGGCAAAAGGCAGTGTAGAAATTACATCTCCCAGGATTAGGATGGTCACCCCACAAATAAGGACATAGAGAAGGTGGATATGCTCAGTGCTTTCTTCGTCTCTGTCTCCAGCACTAAGCAGTTGTCAGTGCCCTGAGTTAGAGAACTGTGGCTGTGAGAGTGAGAGAATACCATTTGACGCTGAAGTTGTGAGACATTTGCTGCTCTACCTGGATCCCTATAATTCTATGGGTTCTGATATGCTTCATCCAAGAATACTTAAAGATCTGGCTGACACCACTGCAAGGCCCACCTTAGCAATTTTTGAATAGTCTGGGAAATCTGGAAAGGTCCCAATTACTGGGAACTGGATAACAGTGTCCCAGTTTTCAAAAAAGGCAAGAAGGATGACCTCATAAACTACAGGCCTGTAAGTCTCACTTATGTGCCTGGTAAGTTTATGTAGAGATCATTCTGGGGGGTATTGAAAAATATCTGAAAGACAACAGTCATTGTTCACAACCAACACGACTTCATGAGAGGAAAGTCCTGCTTATTGAACCCAATTTCTTTTCATAAAAGGGTTAACCACTTGGTTGATCAAGGGAAGCCAGCTGATATAATCTTTTTGGATTTCAGTAAAGCTTTCAATAGTGTATCTCACAGGATCCTTCTGGACAGCATATCTGGCACACAGCTGGATAAACATATAATGGATAGGTGACAGGTCAGACACAAAGGGTTATAGTGAGTGGGGTGATATCAGACTGGCAACCTGTCACTAGTGGGATTCCACATGACTCCATTCTCTGCCCTGTGCCCTTCAAAACCTTTATAAATTACTTGGATGCAGGACAGGATTTTAAGCAAATTAGAAGAAATACTAAAACCTTCAGTATTAAATGGCATTTTTTGTTTGAAGTGATAGCATTTTATATAACATAAAGGGTTTATGTTTAAGGCAGAAAGGCAAATTAGTCTACCAAAATAAAATGGTGAACTGGAAAGTGTTGAATTTTTTAAAAAAGAGAATGTATGCAGTCTGGAAAGGAAAAGTCCAGTGCAATATTTTTAGAATGAAAGACTACATGGTTCTACCAAACTGGCTACAAATCATTAGTAAAATAATGGAAAGTAAGATGTCCTAAATTCTTAATTCAATTAAACAATGGAAGACTCCTGAAGACTGCAGAGATACCCAGTTTCCAATATGCTTCCCCAGCCACGCATAACATTACATCATTTGAGTGTAACTCAGTAAAAGAAGAAACTCTTCCACCTCTGTGAAACGAAGGAGCAGGAAGAAACAGCTCATTGTCCAGAAACACATATCTTTTATCTCATGTGCATCTTGAAAACTTTATCTTCTTCAGTGATTTCCTTAATCCCTAATGGTCTAACTACCCAACTGTTGGGGGTTAGATTTTTTTTTTGTATAGGTTTTTTTTCCCATAAAGTCACTAGGAGACTAATTACTGGGTGCTTATGGGTGCTTGACCAAAACAATAGAAGTGGCCAAAGGAGAGTGTTGCACTGGGCTACACCCTTTTGTGGTCTCTGAGGGTTTTTCTCTCCTAGGGAAAAAAGAGATACTGCAAGGTTTTGGGCAGGTAAAGAACAGGAGTGGGACCAGCTTCGCTCTCTTGCTCTCAGCATCAGAGAAAGGACGGTCAGGCCACTTTTGCTGCGGGAGGAGTTGACTGAGTTGAACTGGGTCCATTCCTGAGGAAATCTACCATCATTGTGAGCCCAGGAACTCTGAGCTCACCTCCTCCTGCTGTGCAGGAGCTGGGTCGGCTCCATCCCACCGCCTCCGCTTTTCTTCCGCACTGCTGTGGATACGCTGTATTCCTGCACTGCCCGGCCCTGCCAGGACATCCCTGCCCTTCCAGCTACCACCACGGAGCTTTGGTACATCCCACCCAACAGCCCGGGATTTTCCACTCTTCCAGTTTAGTGCCCTCGGAGTCCCAAGAGATCAGACTACCCTGGGTTTTGTGAGACAAAAGCCCCTGGTTCCTGGTTTTGTTTATCATTAATGCTGTAGTTGTTGTTTGTTTGCCTTGTTACACATATTAGTAAAGAGCTGTTATTTCCTATCCCCATATCTTTGCCTGAGAGCCGACTTAATATCAAAGTTGTAATAATTTGGAGGGAGGGCATTTGAATTCCCCATTCCAAAGGGAGGTCCTGCCCTCCCTACCAGATACCTGTTTTTCTAACCAAGACATCAACTTACAACTTGATTCTCCTTTTCAGTTTTGAATGCCCAAAAAGGCCAAGTTAAATCAACGGGGCAGACACTTGCTAAAACATTTCTCCTGCAATATTTACAATTCTTTTCTGTTTGTGAAGAGAGCTCAGTGTTAGCCTGTGGAATCTGTTGTCAGCCTGCTGTGTCTGGTGTGCATTAGCCACAGAAACTCTGCCTATTTTTTATTGAAAACTGTTAATCTCTGGATACCACAGTCATGATCACTGAAGTAAAGTCAGGAAGCAAATGTCATAGGCTTTAATCTGTGTAGCAGCATCTGCAAAGAAGTTCATCGTTACTGTAGAAAGAACTTTTGGTGTGTGTTTGAAAAATATTCTATTTAGATACACCAGTCTTCATCACTTCTTGCAACATCAGAGTGCTAACAGAATACCAGTGGTTTATAAAGGCTGCGCTGAGAAGCAGAAAGTTCCAAGGTAATGCTTGTAGCAGTATCTGATGAATTACAAACAAAACATACTATCTCATAATAATGAATCGACAAATATTCTTCAGATATCTCAAAACAGCCTGAGACTTCACAAAGAATGGAAATATTTTATTTTGCTTATTTTGTATGTTCTTATTGATGATAGGATTCTTTATGCCTTTGGAAACTGCTATAATAAATGATAAAAGTATCCAATGTAATTGCTTACATACTTGCAATGTGCAGAAAGCTAATAATTTTTTGTAATTGGGATTGAGATTGGAACCACCAGGACAAATAAGAAAGCAGTCTTCATTCTGTAAGACAAACTCCTATACTTCAGAGCTGTAGAGAAATATCTTGTGTGACTCAGAAATAAAAGATATTACATTCCTTACCTTGAGCAGAGTTAACACCAGACTGCTTGGGACTTGATCGTGCAAGTCTGGCAGATGGTAGGAAGTGCTACATAAAAAGTTTCCAGGAGTTGTGAGTCGTTCAATAATTTTGCATGGAGGGTGGTAAATGTAAAAGAGGAAATTTGATGTAAAGGAGGAATTGCTATTGGTACCAGGTTCAGAAATAGTGATGTGACATAATACATCTTTCTCCAGGATTAACTTTGCAGCTTGCCTCTCTCCTGGGCTAATAGGTCTTTTCTCAATATATGCTCCTTCCAAGCCAAAAACAGGAACTGGACAAAACAGGAACTATTAGGAATGAGGAAAACAACTTTTTCACAAAACAGGCTTTTCCAGCATGTGATTATTTCTTGTAAAGTATGCACTTAGACTTCTATAATGGATTTTTTTTCTTGAACTGCACTATTAGACCTTGCTCTCCCTGTTGCTGGATGTGCTCCTGATGTCAACATTGCCGTTTGTTGCTATGGAAATCAGTGCCAGAGGTTGCAGGGCTAGTGAGAGTGCGCTGGGTAAATCACTTAATGGAATATGACATTGTCATACATCTATTATCTTTCATTTATGTCAGTTTAATTTTCTCTCTTACTTTTCTGGGCTGCTACCACTTACTGATTAATAGCCCTGGTACAATGCATATTTTTTAATGTATTGTGGCTTTATTGCCAACCTTTACCCCTGCATTATTCAGATGCTTGCAACCCAGGTTCAAAATAAGTGGCTATTACAAGGAATGGACTCCCATTTTACAAGACTCTGTGAAATTTGTACGAGCTAAATTTTCTCAGGGAAAGCTGTTTGGAGGAAGTACATGTACTGCAGAAATATAGGTAACTAGTGTGATGTTTATATCTTGTAAACTAAGTTAGGCTATGGTATTGATTACATGAATACAGAAATTTAATTTGAATTTTTACTTGCCCTTCAATTCTCTATATAATATAACAAAAGAAGGCTAAAGCTTAGTGATAATAGTGTATGGTGACGGAAAAAGAAGCATGGGCTTTTAAGTTCAATGTACAAACTTGTAAGCGATATTTGACGATACATCCTGTTTACTGTGAAATAGAAAGATCTTAGCTGGAAAAAGAACAGATAAGATCAATTTTAATAACATTTGTACATTTATTTTTAAGAGAAGAACCAATCTTTTTTCTTTAGCAGAAGCTGAAAAGCCATCCTTAGATGCTTGAGAGATCTGAGAAGTGCTCTTAAGAATCAGATTCTTTTTCTTTGTGCTCCATTTCTTGTTCATTCTTCCATCTTCAAGACCAAGTTTTCTGTGGGGAAAAGTGTTGGGGTGACACTAAAATAAGCTCTTCTGATGTGCTTCACAGCTAAGAAGTTGACTGCTATTAATCTTTGACTTCAAAACAAGAAACAACTATATCTGCTGTCACCTAGGAAGTACAAAAGCATCACATTAGGTGTAGTGCAGAATATAACTTTACTGCACTAGTCAAGCATTACAATGTCTGGAATAACGACTTATATTTCTTAAAATTTACATGATAATTCATGTTCAGTATTTCTTATATATCAAGTCTGTATAAATCACTCAATATCATGAGTAATTATTCCCAATAACCTCTCTCTTTCTCTCCCCCTACTTCTTCTGGAAATATATTGTGAGCCTGATGTAAAAATCCAGTGAAAACCTTGACAAATGCCTTATTCTATTTCAGTATTCCAAAGCTGCCAAATACTTTATTCTATCTGGATGTCCTAAAGCTTGCAAGTAAAAGTTGTTTTACATAGAACCTCCCGAGAATTTGGTTTTTTCTCCTACACAACCCCTGCAGTATATAAAACTAGCTTCCCCTGAATCCACTGCATGGGGCGAGACAAATCCAAGGTGGAAAATCTCCAGCTGGGAAATAAGCCGGGCCAACAATAGCAGCAACAGCTGTCCCTAGCTGACTCTCGAGATGAGAACCAGAAGACCAACTCCCTCAAGTGGCGGCCTTCCATGCAACCTGGGGAACAAACAGGAGGAACTGGAGCTCCATGTCCAGTCAGAAAGTTATGATATCACAGGAATAACTGAAATATGGTGGGACAACTGACATGACTGGTGGATCACAGTGGATGGCTCTAGGCTGCTTCAAAAAGAGAGGCAGGGAAGAGGAAGACGAGGAGTCAGAGTCAAAGTCATTCTCTGTGTTAAGGAGAAACTTAAGTGTCTAGAGGTAAACTGTGGCAATTGTAACACCCCTATTGGATGTCTGGGTCAAGATCAGCAGGGGATTTTACTGCGTCCAAACCAAGATGATAAGCCCAAGAAAGTAATAATTGGGTCACTTAGGCAAGTTTCAGGTCAAAAGAACCTGGTTCTTATGGTGACTTCAACTATCCAAAAAAATCCTGGGTCACCCACCAAGCTCCTGGAATGAGTAGAACACTGCTTCCTCACACACGTTAGATATGTCAGTGAAGAATGAGTTGCCTCTGGGCATTCCTACTCACAAACCAAGAAAACGTGCTTTATGCTGTCTCAATTTATGTTGGCCTTGGCTGCACTGATCACTGTGCTCTGGAGTTCGGGGATCTTGCTGAGCATGATGGGGGTGAGAACTAAGACAAAGATTATAAATTTTAGTATTTCAACTGAGAGGGATTCTGTGGGAATCTTCCATAGACTATAAAGCAGCTAGTGAGTCCTGGCAGTTTTTGAAGTGCACTCCTGGAAGCACAAAAACTATTGGTCATCTTTAGAAGTGGAGCAAGAGATCCCTTTGACTTAACTGTGAGCTTCTGATTCTGCTAAAACCCAAAAGAGAGGTGTACCAGAGATGGGAGAGCAGACAGATACCTTTTGAGAACTACAAGGCAATTCCAGAGCATGTAAACATGAAGTTAGAATTCAGCTTGAATTAAAATTGGTCAGAGATGTAAAAAACTACAAGAGGGGTCTTTAAGGATGTAAATTACAATCAAAAGGAGAAGGAAAATATTAGCCTGCTGACAAAGGGGAGAGAGAAATTTGTTCCAAACAACACTAAAAATGCAGTTTTTCAACACATTCTTCATCTCTTTCTTTACCAATACTGCTGGGCTCCCAACCTAGAGAACAAAAATCCAGGTTGATGGGACTACAGCACCTTCAGTGAAGAGTTGGTGGTGTATGAACTATTACAAAATAGTTCTTCTCTAGCAGCTAAGTTAGATAAAAAAGAATCGAGGAAAAAATATTTTATCAAGATGATGCATTTTGGCTCCTAAAATAAAATACTTAATGTTTTCAATGAAAATCAATTATCTGAATTATGCTTTACAAAATTTGATGAAGTACTCATAAATATAAATTTAATTAAATAGTCTGCCCTCAAATTTATGCTTAGCAAATATCTCAAAAATAATTCAGCAGTTCTGCCCTGAAACAGTCTGAGACTAACATAATAAAGCAGGAAGTATTCAAATACCTACTTCCTCCCTATGTTGTATTTTAAAAGACAAACAACAAGAAAACCCTTTTATTAATTCAGTGCTTGAATTACCAGCCTTTTACTTTTCTTGGATGTGTGTTTATTCTGATGTTAAAGAGAAAGGAAAACAGAAACCTCTAATTTACCATAGGAGTTTCGGTGGAAGCATCTTTCATCAGAAATATTGTTTACCAGTCAGGATCTCTGTTGTTAATTCAGTTCAAGAAAAACAGAAAAAAACCGTAGATATTAAAATCTAATAGGTTACAATAGAACTATAAATCAAAACAAACAGATGAGTTCTGATGGAATGATAAAGTGAAAAAAGAGCTAAATAGTAGTCAGATAGCTGTTCTGCTTATCTTGACTCTCGGTGGGAGTAGGCATGGGTGTTCTCACTTCATGTAGACTTCACACAAAGGTGAGTTTTAATGGTAAAACTGAAAAGAATCACTAAAGTATCTGTAATGATAACTCTCAAGCATGTGTCAAAAATTCAAAGTGCAGGGTGAAATTTAATTATAGTATTTTGTTAAGGAAAATGTCAACTTTATGGTTTGTTCTAAAGCAAAGGGGAAGATTAGCTGTTAGAAAAAATATGTTTTTAACAGAGTTGTGTAATGAGAAATATATGTGAAAAAGGCAATGATGTTGAAAAATGAAGCTTGTGGAGGTTCATCTACTGCAGCAGCCAGCAGCTGTCAATCTTCTTTGTAAAGACTTAATTGATGGTGTTGTCCCACATTCCTCTAAAATCTTAGTCATTCTACTGAAACATGTGTTTTTGATTAAACATACATACTTCCTACGGGTGGTTGGAAGAATTATATTCTATATGAAAACCACACATTTTCATGAGCCTGTTAGATGTGGTCACAATAAAGATTGTTGGTTCTTTTTTATATGTGTGTCTGGAGCAGCTTTTGAGTATACAGAACTCCAAAGACTGTCTTTTTATTTCCAACATAGATGAAGACAAGCAGAATTGTTTTGTTTCAGGACAAAACTAAGTCACAGAATTGTTTTCTGGCTCTGTTCTACCTCAAAACTTGAAGGCATTGTTTTTCAGATGTTCTCAATCCAATTACTTTTCCAATGTTTTGGTACAATTGGATTTCCATATGTTTTTATCTTCCCAAGTGAAAGTGAATCCAAACAACAAAAAGATATCTAACAGACTGTACAATGAGGTTTTAGCCCTATTTTTCTGTCCAGTGTGATATATTTGTGCTTAAATTAACAGTTGAATATGAGTTCCGCTTTGGGTTTATGTAAAGCAGTGCTTCCCAACTAGAAAATTCTGGTTAATGTATTGACAGCTACAACTTCTTTTTTGAAGACTTGGCAAATGGGAAAATGAGAAATCTAGAAGAAAAACATTGAAGGGCCATGGTTTTGACTACTTTTTTTTGCTAGCAAACCTCAGACCCTAGCACTTCATGTATCATCTATGGTTTCTTGTTTTCTACTGAGCTCATCTTAACTAAGCATTTGCCACCCATCCTTATTGCGTGCCTATGCATATTTTCTTTGAGCTAAAATTGAGAATAGTTTTAGGTTTCCCACCAAATGTTTGGAGTTGGTGTGTTGTCTGTTTGGTTTTGTATGTAAAAGATTTCTCTTCCCTTTGGATAGGTTTTTCCTTGAACAAATGTCAGGCTGAAATACAAGAATTCCATGGCAGCAGCTTTTGTTTCCCCCTTTCCCTACCAAAAACCCAGAGTGAAAAGCATGAAATCTTAGAACAACATTATTATTAATTTTTTATTTTAAGACCGAGCACAGGTATTTAATTATTCCTCTCTTTTTGTAAAGCTCAGGACTTGAATTACATCCTGGTATTATAAACCCTACAAGATGAAACTCTCTATGATAGAAAATAGGCTTTGCTCAGGGATTTTTTCCTAACATGGATTAATAGAACACACATATAGAGTAGAACACTTATAATTTTTGTAAGGCAGCATACTTCAGTGCTGTCTAGTCAAACCAAATATTCAGTTATCAGAAAACCTGGGTGAGTGTTTTCCATCTTACCTTCTCCTTTCAAAGTTATCTTCTTCTGACCAGCTGTAGTGATGGCAGAATATTCTTTATTTCTCTGTTTTGTGAGTAGTCTCTTTTCTGCAGGCTATCTCAATAATAAAAATAGTGACTTATAGTGATTACTAGAAAGGAGGAGAAAATGGTGTTTGATGGTCTTTGAATATTTCCATAGATTCTTTGCAAAGAAATCACCATAAGAACACAAATACATCTAGTATTCTCAATACAGCTTTAGTATGTGCGTCCAGTTCACTTTTTAAAACTATTCTTTCCCAGTTCTCTTCCTTCTCTTCCATTAATTTTTGGAATGCCAGGATGAAGACCAGACTTCTGTTCTATCAAAATCAAACCAATCATTTTTACAAATTGTATCAGCAACAGGAATCTATAGTATGAATTTTAATATCTTGATAGTCAAATTTTCCTTGTGGTTGTAGGGGTTTGTAGGTTGTGTTTTTGGGGTGTTTTTTGTTGTTTTTTTGGGTTTTTTGTTTGGTTTCTTGTTTTTGCTTTTACATGACTTTTACTTTTTTTTTGCTTTGATCTATGTGTCAATAGTTCCAAATGAGATACAGTTACTGTTTTCAGAGACTAGTTTAAAGAGAATCCATTAAGTACTCTGAAATTTGCCACTTTCTGAAAATTGCCACTAATTAAAAACAGAAATATAAAGAGAGTATTGTAATTCTTTTGGTCACCATGTACATAAAATCAGGCTAAGGGATAAACCCTTGAGACACAGAAATACTTTTATATAGGATATTAAGTATTTTTATTATTTCTCAAATAAACTATCCAGGAATAAAACAAAGCTCAGTATTGCAACTTTATACCTTGTTTTATAAGAATAAAATAATACATATTCTTCTGCTCGAAAATATATGCATAGATTTTTATATAGTTGACATACTTGTATAAGGACATAAAAAGAATGAGCCATTCTCTCCTGGTAGCGGAGCCCCAGAAAAGCCAAATATAACTGTTCTTACATAGCATAAAAACAAGCAAGGGGCTGGGAAAATTACCTTAATAGAAGACACTGGTAGCAATTCCTCAGCCAAGCCTTCATTCATATTTAGCTACTTCAGTGAAAGTCAGAAACAGAAACATCTGAGGAACATAAACACTATGTGTGGAGAAGAGTTCCATAGTGCACACCATGAACCTTTTTCTTTCCCAAAAGCATAACTGAGAGCAGTGTGATAAAACTGAGAGAGTATCATAGAAGGCCTCCACAGTAAGCAATGAGACACTGCAAAATAATCTCTCTCTCTCTCAAAACAAAAAGAAGGAAGATCATTGTATACAATATACAAATAGTAGAATTAAAAAAAAAAAAAAGGTTGTGAAGGTAGTGTGTCGTTGTTTGACACACAAACACACACACACACACACACTTTGTTTGGTGAGGAGGTATGANTGAGAAGGCATGAACTCTTTACTATGAAAATCTGACTCCACTTTTATAGTATTTCTACAAAGGCCAGGGACTGGGGGAGAACGTTGCCACCTCTCCCCATCCCATTGGTCAAGACAACTGTCCCTCAGCTGTCCATATCTCTACAACAAAGAATGTAAACTACCTTGACTAATGAAAATACTGCTTCTATTTATAACACCCATGTGTGAGAAACTACTTAAGAATTATGAACTGTGAGACACAAACGGCTGAAAAACAGGGCAACTGGTAGTGTTGTGGGGAAATAATCCTGTATGTGACAGATGTTCAAAAACATTCCACAAACTAAAATACAGCAAGTTTCATCTCTACATGAGGGATAAATTTTTACATTGAGGGTGGCAGAACACTGGAACAGGCTGCCCTGGAAGTTCCTGGAATGTCCCTCCCTGGAGACGTTCCAAACACAGCTGGATAAGTTCCTGTGTGATCTCTCCAGGTAACCCTCCATTGGCAGGGGGGTCGGACTGGATGATCTCCAGAGGTTCGTTCCAATCCTAACTGTTCTGTGAATCTGTAGATGCCCCTTTGGTCAGTTTGGGGCACCTGTCCTGGCTGTGTCTCTTCACAACCTCCAGCCCACTCACCAGTGTGGCCATGCAAAACGCAGAAAAGGCAGCTCAGTTGTCAGCACAAAATAAAGCCACATACCCGCCACTGTATGGTGGTTAATTAAAAAAAATTAACTCTACTCCAGCCAAAACTAGCATACCATGTCCATTTAAAATACATCACAGTCTTACACCTATACATGAAAGAGCACCTAAAAGTCAAAATAAAAGTGAGTTGATCATACCTACTGGAACAACAACTTTAACATGTTTTTGAATATTTTACTGTATATAATGTTTTGTTTTCCAAGCACATATTGTTTGTCCTGATATATTCTGTTGTCGTAGTCTGTGACATCAGAGTATGAAATATTGTAAACTCTGTGCTTTATGTATCAGAAATAGCTATGTATCAGTGGTGAGGGAAGGGGGAGGTTTATAAAATGAGATGTGGATTGTCTAATAATGGCTTTTTTCCCCCACCCTTTGAATCCAAATATGTATATATAATATATAGTATTTGGGGGTACATACAAGTGCTGGTGAATAAATTATTTGAAATTTGCAAATATTTCCTGAGATTATCAACCGCAGGGCTGTTATCTGTAGTTTGCAGATGGTACCTTTTGCTTAGCCTGGAGTAATTCAATTTAATTAACACATTGCCCACTAATAAATTGATTTTGGATTTGCTATACGTAGACTGTTTAGACAAGACTTCTATAGAAATCTTACTGAATTTATTCTGGAAAGTTCAAACTGTAAGAAATGTTTGCAGACTCATTTTATTGTACTGTGGAAAGGAAACCTTTGTGCTTCCGTGCTGCATAGATCCCAGGTCCCATTTACTCTGGATGAGTTTACTCGTGTTGACCATTCACAGCTGTTGTAGCTCCTGAAGGGCATTTTGGGATTGATTAACCATCTGCTGATTCTCACTGTAACAGCTCAGTGACAACAGTATGAAGGATTTTGCTTTAGATAATCTGCAAAGATGTGGACACTATAAATACTCCCTTTCCAGGAGTATTGCTCCGATTGGTATTCTGGCTCTAATTGGTATTCTGGCTACTGCCACTGTGTAATAGAATTTGGATTCAATCTGAATTTTGGAAGTTTATCTATATTGGGTCTGTGTAAAGCATCTAATTTTCTGGTTTAAAAAAAGGCACTTGATTTTCTTCAGTGTTAGAGTTTGTTGCTTGTTTATGCAACATTATTAACACAAGAATTGATTAAAATGTGTTGCATATTAATATAAGGAAAAGCTATATTTGGATTTTACAAGGATATCTGTAGAGTTAACCCTTCATAATTTCACAGAGTGAATAAGTCTAAAAATACAAGAGCTTTTACACTAAGCAGAGTCAAAGTGGGGGTAAAAAAAGAAAAAAAACAAATATGAAAGATAGCTACTTTGTTGCCATGGAACTGGAGACTTGATAGTTTTCATGATTGTTATTCCAAATAAGATAAATATTCATTCTAAATGAGAACTGGACATATGGTGCAAAGTTTCCCATGCTGAGTGCAAAATAGCTGGCCAAAATCTGCAATGTTTTATAAAGCTAGAAATATGTTCATTTTGGCAAATGTGTTTTGACTACTTTCCCTCTCTCTGTTTTAAAAACACAGTATTTTGACAGGAATCATGGAGGCGAACTAATATTTTAAATACGCTTTATTCTTTCTAATGCATAGATATATATTTCTGAATCATAAAAATTTTTGATAGAGAAATACCCTAAATAGCATGCACTGGGGAAAGGTTAGTGATGATTGAAAACTGTACACTAGGTATGTTAAATATAACAATATTGTTGATAGTAACTATCTTTTTCTAAAACAAATAATTTATAATTTCAAATTAACTGAGTGGTATTGTACTGCAAGAAATTCTGTAATGTATTATGCAAAAAAAAAAAAAATTGATTTAGACTGCCATGTAGAGTTTGGGTAAAATCATTATGGCATAATAGGATTTAAAAATTAAAGTTCACCAAACTCTCAGGTCAGAGATGCAATAATTGAAGCCACTGATCTTTAGTGCCATTAATGGCACTCTTAACACCAGTCACTTTCATTCCCACAGAGGCAAAACTGATAATAGGGAAAAGTACAACTGTCTCCTTATATTTTTAGGGCTTTTCTATTCCTGTGTCTTCTGGTTTATTAAGATGCTGTATGTCTTCAAACATACAGGTTAAATATCTTAGCATGAATTGTGAACTGGATATCTAACAGGACATGGAGCAGCATAGTTCTATTTTGTTGAACTGGTGCATGAAGTGGATGGAGTAAGCAAGCACTAAGAGCACTACTCTCCTGTAGCTGGGTTTCTGCCAGGGAATTTGATATGTCACGGTGCAACCCAGCCTGAAATGTGACTATATCTTACGATAAACTACAGCACACCTTTGGAAAACAGGAATATCTAAAATGGGTCCATCAATTTATTGCAACCTTGCTGCTCCTGTAGAGTCAGGTTGTGACACCACTTCTTGATTTGTTTCATGTCTACATTTAGAAGTTATTGCCAAATCATCTTTTGCCTGACTTACTCTCATAGAGTTAGTGCAAATTTCCTAACAAGCCAATTACATCTTTAAATGTTGGGGTGTTTTCTAAATAATAATTTAAAACCATGTTTTCTTACTTCTAACAAGTTTCATTTGCAACTTTGCATCTCGTTTTCCTAGCTACACTATCCAAAATGAAATTCTCTTGCTAGATACTCAAAATGTGGTGGGTTTGATTGCCCCACCACAAGTGCTGTTCTGCTTGATTTAAATTCTAGTGAGGGCTAGTTGTAAAGAACTTCTTTTTTCTCATTTGTGTTTATACGAGCAAAATATCTGAGCTGCTTTAGTAAGACTCCATGTAGTTGCATAGTCATCCAAACAGTTTATGGGCCATGAAAAATAATTGCAATCCAAATTCTTTCTTGACACTGTTAAAGCTGAGAGAAGGGTAAAAATAATTGTCCATTAGAATCTTAGAATCAAAGAATATCATGCTGGAAGGGATCCATGAGGATCCAACTCCTTACAGGACTGTCTAAAACTAAACCATATGACTAAAAGCATTGTTCAGGTACTTCTTTTAGGAAAACGGTTTTTACAGAAAGGTTGATAAAGTACTGGAATGGTGTGTCTGGGGAGGTTGTGGAGTCAACATCCCCGGATGTGTTTAAAAAATGACTGGATGTGGCACTCAGTGCCATGGTTTAGTTGAGGGCATCGGTTTGACTTGATGATTTTGAAGTTCTCTTCCAACCTAGTCATTCTAATATCCTGTGATTCTCTAGTTCTGTCAGGACTGGCACTCTGACTAGTCCTCCAGGGAGACTGTTCTGGTAAGCAACCATAGTCTCAGTGAAGAACCTTTTCCTAATGTCCCGTCTGAACTTCCTTTGACGCAGTTTCATTTGATTTGCTTGTGTTCTACTGCTTCTTCTTCTCTAGTTCTGTATCACAAGAGAGTGTAGATTGGTGCCTGGCCCTCCACTGCCATCACTGGAAAGGTTGTAGACTGCATGAGCCATCAGCCTCTTCTTTTCCAAGCTGAGCAAAGCAAGTGACATCAGCTGCCCTCCACAAGCTTTGCTCTCGAGGCTTTCCATCATTTTGGTCACCCTTCTTTGAATGTTCTCTAAGAGCTTTGTACCCTTCTTCTATTGTGACACCCAAACCTGCGCACAGGGCTTGAGGTAAAGCCACATCTGCCCCAGCACCTCCCTTTCCTGGCTGGCGATGCTGTACCTGATGCCTCTCAGGACATGCTTGATCCTCCTGGCTGCTAGGGCACTGTTGATTCATCTTCAGCTTGCCATCAACTGGGACCCCCTCTTCACTTACCATAGCACTGCTTTCCAGCATCTCGTTCCCCAGTATGCCCATACATACAGGGTTGCACCATCCCAGGTGCAGAATACTGAACTTGCTCTTGCTAAATTTCATATGGTTGGTGCTTGCTCATCTCTCTACTCTGTCCAGACCTCTCCAAAGGGCCTTTCTACCCTCGAGATGGGCCATTATCCTTGTCAATGTTTGATTTCGGTTTTTTGTAGTACCTTTAATGTTCTTTATTGTTCTTTATCATCTAATTGTTCTCATAGAAGTCATGTCTTCCCCACTTCTCTCAGATGTGCTGCATCTCGCTTTTAAATTAGTAGAATATTCCATATCTGTTTTGGGAGAGGAAAATTTTATGGAACTTGACAATTTTTTTGCCATTTCAGTGATGTCACCCTATTAAGATAGTTTGTGCTTCATCCTGTTCTTCTGAATTTCCTTGTGGGAAACGACGAGTCTTTAGTTTAAGATTCTGTTTTCTTGTATAAATATGTTGAGCCATGAGATTTTGATGTTGTAAATATTTAAAACAATGCAGCCTCAGATTCTCCAGCAAGCAGAGAAATAACCAATATGCTGTTACATAATTTGATTTCTTTCTCTTCTCTCCTCTGACTGTTGCAAATATTATAAATGACAGAGCAATTTTAATAATTGCAAAATCTGGAAGTGATAGGTAATACACTTATATTTTTACAACAGCTCCCCATTTTTACTCTATATTTTAAAGAAAAGGGTCTGTACTGATTTTTTTTGTGCTTCTTGAAGGCATAAATGATTTTCAAAGTTGCCATGGCAGTAATGGAAGAGAGTTGCATTCACTGAAGAAAGACCATTACTACTACAGTTTGGAACTTTTGATGAAAGGAGATTTTGCTACTGAAATTAGGAGAAATTCTCAGAGATGTTGTTTCAAAACATAGATGGCTATTTCAGATGGAGCCAAGAAACTCTGATAAGCTTCTATTTTTCTCAGTGCTGGAGAGTGAAATAGACATCTTGACTGGCTTTTGTTAAACTGTGGTAGTGTAAAACTTTATCAATAAGATAGAACAGCATAGAAGACTTAAATTCTTTCTTCTAAAATATACTGAGGATTGATGTAATTTGTCATTCTCTGAAAACAGTGGGAATTTTCCAATAGGAACAGGATTAGTTTTATATGAAATAACTTTGAAAATCCCCACAGTTGCTTTTATCCTTTTTTAAGCTTTTCTGTACCTTAGAAGGAATGTGAGATATCAAAACACAGTATTTTTATCTTGGTTCAAACCTATGCAAACAAGTGTTTATGCATTAGCGCTGTAGTGATATCAATTGTCCTGTTTTTTCTCCTGTTCTACATGCAAAATAGTTCTGTTAGAATTAATACTTGTTACCTGGGCCTTTAAGGAAGAAATTTATAGCAAATTTGCTGTTCCATGACATGCATCTAATTTAGCAAAAAGCCGGAGAGTAACCTGAGAATTCAGTCACAAGGAAGAACATACTTACAGGCAGCTTAATATTTGTAAATAGTAAAACCTGATGTCCAGGTCACGCTTGCACATGCTTACAGTGTGATGCTTTCCTCCAAAGTATACATAAACATTTCTAACTATCCACTGGAACTTGCTTTTCTCTCTTCCTGTCCTTTTATTTCTCCAAACCTAATCCCTTTTTCTAAGCTTTCTAAGTTCTTTTTCAATTCATATTTTCATTTAGATTTCCTTCAGGTTAAGCAATTTTGTTGACCTGGTTTTTTGTATTGCCAGTATGGCACTGGTTTCTTCATCATACTCCCTGGCCACTTTCCAAGACAAACTGATCAGTAGCCTGATGCCCCAGGAGTCAGTGTGCCTGCCTGTGCCATTGCCAAGTAGTAGCAAAGTCTGAGCTGAGTTCAGAACATCAGCTGCTGTTTCTAACTGCAGTTTCTAATTCATCTTTTTGGAGTTTCATAGATACACTGACTCAGTTAATATATGGGATTCTGAAGTGGAAGATTAAGCCTGATGGAATCTATGAATAACTATCATATTCTGAGGGTTATATTCTTCCAGGGAAAATAAGTCCAATTATCTGTTGCCATTGGCCTTATCTTTCATCTCTGCTTATTTCTTAGCAATGTGGTCTGGTTTAATCTTGACCAAGTTATTCTTTTGTAAGCCTCAGTTGCCTTAATGTTGTCTCTCATCCTGTAGAGAAACTTCTCAAAAACCTCCTCAAAACAGTACATTGGATGTCACCCTGGAGAATTCACCAATATTTTTCTGACCCATTTTGCTAGCAACAGCTGCTTCTCCATGCAGTAGCAAACACAGGAGTACAAAACACACTGAAAGAAACATTCAATAGAGAGTGGGCTTAAAAAGTCAAGCCACGCTTTTATGTTCTATGACAATTCTTGTTGCTGTGCTTAGTTTGCCTATATTGTAATATCATCTGAACTGAAATAGCCCTATGCCTTCCATGAATGTTTTATTCATAATATACCAGATACTGCATAAAGATTTTTTTTCTCCTCTGCTAGAACTGTATCAGTAGCTTCAGTACTACACAAAAGATCTTCAGTCACTTTTATTTGTTGTCTTAAGATCTGAAATCTTCCATCACAATCCATACCTGGAAATACAAACTGCTTAAATAAACTGTGGGGCTTCTGATATTCACCTTTGTGTCTCCTCCCTGCATTATCATCTGTAGTGGCATAGTAACAAGACAAAGTCTTTCATACCAAACCAGTATTTCTAAGGAAAGCTACTTTTATATTTTTCATTAATCATTTGCAGCCCAGTGAGTGAGTGCCAGGTCTTCCTTGGGTCACAACAATCCTGTATAATTCTTCAGGCTTGGGGTGGAGTGGCTGGAAAGCAGCTCAGCAGAAAAAAGACCTGAGGGCGTTCATCAGTAGCAGTTGAACCTGAGCCAGAGTGTGACCAGCTAACTACGAAGCCAATTGTCACAGTAGGACATGAAATAGATTGACTCCATATAGTTGTCAGAAGAGAAAGAAGGCTTTATTTACAATTCCAACAGTTTCTTTTATAATATGCTGTGCCAAAAAGGTATATTATTGGTCCATTGGACTGACACTTCTCTCCCTCGGTCAAGAGATAGGAAACAACAGCTGGGGACAGTTCTTATGGGAAAAGGAACACTGTTTACTTTACCTGTTTTGAGAAATGGAGAGAGATGTTTTGAAAAAGGAAACTGTTGACAGCTTCCCCTTAGGAAAAGAGCTAATAATGGTCAGCAAGCTAAAATTGTCCTGGGCTCAGAAATATCAAGCCCACAGTCAATGGCATCCCGGCTTGCATCAAATTCACTGTGTCTGCCAGGACCAAGGCAGTGACTGCCCCTCTATACTGGGCATTGGTGAGGCCACACCTAAAGTCCAGTGATCAGTTTTGAGCCCCTCACGACAAGAAGGACATTGAGGTGCTGGAGAGAGTCCAGAAAAGGGCAACAGAGATGGTGAAGAGCCTAGAGCAGAGACTAAATGTGGTGAACTGACCACAGCCCCCATTCCCCATCCCCCTGCACTGCTGAAGGCATGAAAGGATAGAGAAAATTGAGGGTGAAGTTGAGCCCAGGAAGAAGAGAAGTGTGGGAGGGAAGGTGTTGTCATGCTTTGAGTATAGCTCTCATTATCCTACTCTGAATTGATTGGCAAAAAATTAAATAATTTCTCCACATTGACTCTTTTTGCTCATGACAGTACTTGACGAATGTCCTTATCTTCATGCACAACCTTTTGACATATTTTTTCTCCCTTGGTCACCTGAGGAGTGACAGAGTGACTTTTGTGGGTACCTGCTCTCAGCCTACCACCCTAAAAATACCTGAAAGGAGGTTGTAGTGAGATGGGTGTTGATCTTTTTTTCTGATGTAAAAAGTGATAGGACAAGGATAGTTTTGCCAGGGCAGGTTTAGATTGAATATTAAGATAAATTTCTTCACTAAAAGGATTACCATTCATTGGAACAGTCTGTCCAGGGAAGTGGTTGAGTCACTTTCCCTGGAGGTGATTAAAAGAGATGTTAATATGGCCTGTAGAGAGATGTTCTAGGGTGGACACCGCTGGGTTAACAGTTGGACTTGATGACCTTAGAATTTTTTTTCAGCCTAAATGGGTCTATGATTCTAGAAAAAGAATTGCCAGGGGGACACAGATTTATGCAGAGTATGAGTCTCCACCCAGCAGTGTAGGGCTGGTAAAGCAGTAGAGATGTATGGGAGAAGCTTAACAGCTGGTAATATGTTGCAGAAAATGTTATTAGAGAAATAAATAAATATTAGAGAAAAATATAAATAAATGCCCTGATTTTCATTAGCAATGCAGATATCGATAAAATAATATCAGACCTGACCTTTTCACTAATTAAAATGTAATTTTTTGACAGATGGTCAAGCTCACTTTAATATCACTTCTTAAAAATGAAATAGTTTTAGACTTTATTTAAAGACAGTTTAGAATATGCTTGCTTCTGATCCAGAACATTTTTCAGCTTCCTTTTTCTTTCTACAAGAAATTAAGATGCCATAACCAACATAATGTAAAAGCTGTAATTATGACAAACAGCAACTGATATAATGATATATGCTTTCTTAGCAGGATGAGTAATTTTGAATTTCAAGATAGGCAGTGTTCTCTGTTTTGCCAACCAGATGAAAGTAAAGCTTGACTTGTGTTTCCTCTGTAACTGATATTTTTTCACCTTTCTTAGTAGTTTCAAAAAAAAAAAATTAATCTCAGATAAGGTACTACATTTCTAGAAATCAGTTGCTTCAATGGTTGTACTGACTTTTCCTTAAAAAGGCAGCAAACTTTTTTTTGCAAATGTGTGAGATGGTGTTTCAGTTCTATCTATCTGTATTGTGATACAAGCAGATTTCTATTATGCTCCTCCCCGTGCTACCTGCCACCTTACCTTTAAAGAAATTCAGGCAATGTACATATTCTTCAGGAATAATGAAAAGGCTGAGATTGTTCACTTCTGCCTATAAGAAGATTCAGGAATTCTTGAAGTTAATATTCTACCACATTCTAATTTCTTGATCACACTTGTTTTTAGGACTAACTGATATGAATACCTTGTATACCTTGTATAATAAAGTTTACCACATATATAAAATTATAGAAATATGTAATTAGTATAAAATTGGTTAAAACCACTATTTAAACTACAGAAGTGTAGTTACTACGATCATATTTAAGTATCTAATACTTAAATATATATAGCTGAGAATCAAAAATGACCAAAGAGTACTGTAGACCTCTGTCTTATCAGCAGAATAATTCATACATATAAATTGCTACATACAGGAATAAAATTTGCATAATTTTCACAGCAAACACCCAGAAGTAGATGACGTCATTGCTAACATATTCATAGGTAGTGCTTGCATGTGTGCTTCTCTCAACCTCCCGTCAATGTAATCCAAATCAATTAGCTTTTGCTCAAATAATGTAGATCACCTCATCTCTAGATTTTGGATAAGAGCCTTTTCCTCTATGGTGTGGTGTAGGAGTCCATGAGCAGGTAACTGTCAGGATTAGCTGATGTGCACTGAGACACCTTACAAGGCAGTATTTTTGGTACTTATCCAACATACTGTGGGTTTGCTGAGACTGGAGATGTGTTATGGAACCCCATAAGGCACTACGTGTATATCTAATTTATTTTGCTGAGCAAAGAAACATCTAAAAGCAGGAATTCATTCAGTTGTTGTGCCCAAGTAATATACATAGTCTAATCACATATTCTAATAGTCACATAATTCTCATTTGACTAACATACCCATTTGTTCAGTGGCATGTCTTTTGAAGGGCTGTAGATTCTTATTTCACTTTCCAACTTCAGTTTGATATTCTTGATCTTTGAGCTTTGCCATTGTGGTAATGCACACACAAACAGCTAAATGAGCTGTTCTTACATAGATCCATATAAAAATTGCTTTATCAAATTGAAACAGGGTTAAATTTTGACAAAATTGCTGTATTATTTCCTAATTGCTACAAGTAGTGACAGTTTGAAAGCATATAAGCACAAAATAGTCCAATGAGTAAGCTTTCTTATAGGACAAAAATTATTATAATGAGAAGTCATGTATTGCAAATGTAAAATATTAGCTTTGGACAGGTTAAGATTATTTAGCTTTTAATATCTAAACTAATAATAGCATGATATTCATCAAAATAAAACACACAGTAATCATACAGTGTTGTCCTTTTTTTCATAGAAATACCAATTAGATACATGCATTAAAGATATGGAAAAAGTGAGAAATGTAGGCAGGTAACTTATTAGTTTTGGTATGGAAAGATTTCTATTTTTGAGGTCACAATTGATCTATTTATATTTATCTGTATCTATCTACCTATCTATAATCTATATCTATAGCTACATAATTTATAGCTATACCTATATATCTAATTTTAAACAAATTGTTTGGAGGTTTTTTATCTCCTAAATGTGTGATTTGCCTACATTCTACTATGGTTTTCAACTCTTTGACTTTTTTTTTTCGGTTTTAGTTGTCAATAAGGACTATCTTGTCAACATAGGTAGACATTCTGTCCTCGTAATGGTGTTCTCATTATGGGCAATTAGAAAAATCATTGCAGATATGATGTTATTGCTGATGCATAATATAAAACTTTTTTTTCCTCCAATGCAGTTTTCAAGTGCATGCACTGTCATTGTTTTTGACATACATATAAAATCTGAGTTAGATTTTGTTTAAAAATAACAAGAAAACTATCTTGTGATTTATTCTATTTCTCTCAAGATTTTTGAACTGCCATAGAAACGGTTATTTTTCAATAAAACCTCAATAAATTAAAAAAAAAATACATAAAAAATTTGTTCAATATCCCTTTCTCCAAAAAGATTCTTCAATTACTAAAGTCAGGTGTCCAGCTAGGATACTGTTGCAATGAACAGCTGGTGAAAGCCTAGACTAAGAATTCCTGCGAGATAACTGGATAATTTCTCAGTGGAAGGTTCTCAGTGAACCTTAGTTGTTAAAGTCACTTGTCTTTTATGATCATCTTAGGGTACAGCTAGTCATAACATGTACTTTGTAAGTTTTATTCCTTAGCCTCAAATGAAGATTGATGTTATTAGAGTACATATATTTATCCTTCTTTCTATTACATTTGGTGAATCAGAGAGTTAATTAGTTTAGAAAAAATTTGAAAATCAGGTAGATCAATGAATTTATAAATAAAAGAGAGACATAACACTAATTACTTTTCAAAACTTAGCTATGGATCTCTAAATTTCAGTAACTAGAGGGACCAAGTTTACATGAATATATATAGACCCTCCCTATATGATTATTGTTTTCATACACATACACCTAGAATTATCCATTCAGAGAATGCTGTAAACAGATAAATAATGCATATTATTGTCAGAGATGTGGATAATTTCCTAGTACTATCTTCCTGAGAAAGAGAGTAAATACCTTTGGTAATCATGCATGACAAATGTAAAATAAGCCCCCAAAATACAAATATATAGACAGAAGTTTTATAGAGGTTAAGTTGATCAATGAGGACATATTAGAATAGACATGAGCAGAATAATGCATTAGAAGATAAATTTTTCCTACAGAGAATAATTTTGACTGTGGAATGGTTCAGCAAGCAGGCTTAGTGAAGCAATTACAAGGCATTATTAAGGAACATCAAGATTATATTAAGTAGGTAAATATTCCATACAAAGAACGAATAAATACATGTAGAGTACGTGACCTTTATTAGAAACCTTAAAATATCTTCCTAAAAGGCATTTCTAGGACTGGATGAACCTAATTAGGAAAACCAGGGGTAATTCATACCAGAGAAATTCTGTTTTTTTCGTCCAACCCTGTGGTAGTAAAGTGTGACAATCTTTCTTTTTGTTTCAAACTCGTTATTGATATGCCTCAGGGACTCTGGACATTTCAGTGTATTTCCAGCCTAAAAGAAGTCTAGAAGCGTCTTGTTTGTGATCTCCCATCATATTTTATATGTCAAATTTAACTGTCTTTGTACTGACAGTATTTGATATAAACTGTTACTGCTCTCTGTACACCATAAAGATTGGATTGAATGCCCTTGAGCATTTTATGACATTTCATTCTCTAACTAAGTTTATCATAATTAGAAAACCTGCATAATTAATACATGTGCTGTGCAATCTTTAATTTGTAATACTTGCCTGGGCAAAAGTTTGCATATTTATATAATATTTCATATAGAAGTTGAAAATATCACTTTTCTTTTTGGATTCTTTTGTTTTTTTCTGGATTACCTTGGAGTTCTTTCCCTTCTTAAAAAAATGTGCTTAAAGGGATATTGAAGAAATCCATGAAGTGTTTCTTCACAGGTTCAAGAAAACAACACCTCCCACTCAAAACATATCAAAGAAAATCAGTCTAACCAACTCCCTTGAAAATTCTTTTTTATATTGTCAGAAATTTTCATTATATGTATAAAAGGATTTTCTTCTTAGTATACTGCAGAACTTTGAAGTCACAGGACCTTCAAGGGCAAGTAAGTATTTTTCTAACACTGATAATTAGACAATATTTGAATAAATACAAGTTTTCTGCAGTTCTCTGCATGAGTGTGCATGAATAAAGATTTTATATATGTATAAAATACATATATATACAGATAAAGAGGAAACATAAGTCTCATTTTTAATATGGGAAGAAAGGAAGATCCAGGGATTGATCTGTGCCTGGCAAAATGTTGAAGTAGATGCTCCATCATGTCAAGGCATATGGAAAACAAGAAGGTGAATTGGTAACTGCAACATGGCTTCACTAAAGGCAAATAATGCCTGAAAAAATTTTGGTGGCTTTCTAAAGTGGGGCTGCAGACTGGATGGTTAAGAGAAGAGTGGAGTGACTAACAGTATCTACCAGTACTTGTGCTAAGCATTTGACACTGTTCTGAATTACATCAATTTCTAAAATGAAGAAACATGGATTTGATAAATAGGTGTTCTAGTCTGAAAAACAGTGAGAGTTTCCAAGTCAGAACTACAATTTAATAGAAAAATTAGGATAAAGGCAATAATACCAAAAAATAGGCTTAAACTGACAGAGTCAGGATACAACCTGACATCCTGTTGGTCAGGGTGCTGGTAGCATTCTGATTAAATGGTGGCTGTAGCCTTTTTGAAGTGATAGATGTGGTTCTGTGTAAGCAGTGATCCTATGGAAGGGTCTGGTTTTCCTCTGAAGGTCCATTGTTGATTATGCAACTTTTGTCATCTGAGAATCCAGTGGGTAGTGCTGCTTGTGGTGTTCCAAAACTCAGATTGTATCCAGGCAGGAATGTTTGGTGCCTACCCCTGGGCAGAGCATTTCAAAATGGGATGGTGTAATTTTATGAGTCATGCAGCGAGACTCGATGGCCCACTAACAGAGATAGCTCCCAGAGGGAGTTATCAGGGATAAGTCATCAAAGAGACAAATTATACTGCCCCATCTGTTTTTAGCAGCTTATGAAGATGGTCATAGAACAGATACTTTTGGTTACACCTTACATTGTAACCTAAGACAATGGTGCTCTTGGTGGGTAAGGAATTGGCTGGAAGCTTGTACTCAAAGAGTTGCTATCAAAGGCTTAATGTCCAGAGAGAGACCAGTGATGAGTGGTGCATCTCAAGGGTCCATACTGGGACTGGTATTATTTCACATCTTTTTTGGGGATAAGGACAGTGGAATTGAGTGCACCCTTAGCAAGTTTTCTGATGGCATCAAGACGGGTGGAGCAGTCGACATGGTAGAGGAAAAGGATGACATCCAGAGATACATGGACAGGTTTGAAAGTTGGCCCATGCAAAACTCATGGGAAAACACATGTGCAAAGTCTTGCACATGGATTGGGGCAAATCCTACCATTAACAGAGTCTAGTCAGAGAGTNCTAGTCTGAAAAACAGTGAGAGTTTCCAAGTCAGAACTACAATTTAATAGAAAAATTAGGATAAAGGCAATAATACCAAAAAATAGGCTTAAACTGACAGAGTCAGGATACAACCTGACATCCTGTTGGTCAGGGTGCTGGTAGCATTCTGATTAAATGGTGGCTGTAGCCTTTTTGAAGTGATAGATGTGGTTCTGTGTAAGCAGTGATCCTATGGAAGGGTCTGGTTTTCCTCTGAAGGTCCACTGTTGATTATGCAACTTTTGTCATCTGAGAATCCAGTGGGTAGTGCTGCTTGTGGTGTTCCAAAACTCAGATTGTATCCAGGCAGGAATGTTTGGTGCCTACCCCTGGGCAGAGCATTTCAAAATGGGATGGTGTAATTTTATGAGTCATGCAGCGAGACTCGATGGCCCACTAACAGAGATAGCTCCCAGAGGGAGTTATCAGGGATAAGTCATCAAAGAGACAAATTATACTGCCCCATCTGTTTTTAGCAGCTTATGAAGATGGTCATAGAACAGATACTTTTGGTTACACCTTACATTGTAACCTAAGACAATGGTGCTCTTGGTGGGTAAGGAATTGGCTGGAAGCTTGTACTCAAAGAGTTGCTATCAAAGGCTTAATGTCCAGAGAGAGACCAGTGATGAGTGGTGCATCTCAAGGGTCCATACTGGGACTGGTATTATTTCACATCTTTTTTGGGGATAAGGACAGTGGAATTGAGTGCACCCTTAGCAAGTTTTCTGATGGCATCAAGACGGGTGGAGCAGTCGACATGGTAGAGGAAAAGGATGACATCCAGAGATACATGGACAGGTTTGAAAGTTGGCCCATGCAAAACTCATGGGAAAACACATGTGCAAAGTCTTGCACATGGATTGGGGCAAATCCTACCATTAACAGAGTCTAGTCAGAGAGTGGATTGAGAGAAGCTCTGAGGAGAAGGATCTGGGGGTTTTGGTGAATGAAAACCTTGACATGACCTGAAAATGCACACTTGCAGCTCAAAAGGCTACCCATTTCCTGGGCTAGAATGGGCATCAGATGGACCATTGACAGCCTAAGATTCAGGGAGGTAATTCTCCTGCTCTGTAATCATGACAAAGTACTCTTCAAATACGTTGTCAGCTCTGAGGTCCCCAGCATGAGAAAGGCATAGAGGTTCTCAAACGGGTGCAGAGGAGGGCCACAAACCTCATTACAATTTCTAGTCCCTCTCCTATGAGGACAGACTGAGAGAGCTGGGGTTGTTCAGCCTGGAGAAGAGAAGGCTCTGGGGAGACCTTATGGAGGCCTTGCTGTACCTAAAGGAAAAACATTTTTTTCAAGGAGCATAATGATATGATAAGTAGTAAGAGATTTAAACTGGAAAACAATATGTTTAGAAGTAGACACTGGGAAAAAAACTCATTGCTGTTAGGATGATGGGACACTGGAACATCCCAGAGAATATGCAGATGCCCCATCCCTGGAAGTGTTCAGAGACAATAGGAATCAAAAATATTATTTTTATATTCTAGAGTACTGCCCTTATCTCATGCCCATTGCATAATCTTCATCCCAATTGTGCTTGTACTGAGATGAAATTGAAATTGGAAGCAGTTGTCACAATTGTTATGTTAGCAATACCAGTTGACATTGAAGAGGTACTTACATCCAGTATTTGAAGCATGTGGGACTCTGAACTTAACATATACAACAGACATACACAGACACACAGACAAATACACACAGATAAATATATTTGCATGCATATATATTTATGTATCCATATTTGTGTATATATATATTATATATGTGTACATAAAATGCTATTCATCTGGGTGTCACAAATGTGAATTTAGATTGCTAGCTAATCACAGATGTACAAAAGCATAAATATGGCAAAGAAAGAAATAAAAACAGAAAGCAAAAGGAAATAAATTTCTACTAAACACATACTATTTGTATTTTCTTTATCACAATTAATATATCCTTTCTTTCATCTTATGGTCATGAATGCAGTTTTACTTTGCATGATAAATTTACTTGAAAAAACAAGAAGAGCTTTCAAACTGAGATTTCTAAGAAAACAAGGTTGATAAATCCAGTATTATCACAAACACCTTAGCCCGTGTCATTTCACTCTGTGATTTACTTGACCTATTTCCAAAAAAGAGTCTGACTGCACCAAGTTAAAGAAATCTTTAAAAATTAAAGAAATAAAAACTATGTTCATGGAGGTTTTCTGAGAACTGACAATCGAGTTGAGACTGCTGCGGTATGCATAGAATGCATTTGTACAGTACTTTGTTTAAAAACTTCTAAGTGGAGGGACAAATCTGTCTGCACACAATCCTAGAAAAGATGCTGCATCTGTTGCTATTGTTTAGCAAAGATAGCAAAAGGACATGACCAAGAGGACGCTGGACTGACATATTGAGAGGGCTGCTGATTCCAGAAAATATGACATAAATTCACTGAATGGAACTGTATTTTACTTAAACCTTGTCAAAGACACAAGGAAAATACACTAGTGAGACACTACTTTATTTGGCAATTGTGAAATTATTAGTCATATTCTTGAAGATGTGTAAAAAAATAAAAATTAATGGGGATTTTCTACTTGATAAATGTCTCTCTAGCAGCTGCCAAATGGACCTCTTGGAAGTCTAAGGCATTTGGGGTTTCTTAGTTCTTTTGTGATAATCAAACAATACATTCATTACAGTCTCCGACATGAAGTTGCATAACAACTGAATCCAGCCAAAAAAATTTTGACAAACACATAATTATCCAAAATAATTCAACCAGCAGGTATCCAATATTCTTACTGACTGTATGTAAAAGAAACATACAGTGTGTTTTGTAAAAATAATTTATTAACCAACAACCTTCTGACAAGACTGGGGGCTGTAAGAGTAAACTAATAAAAAAATAAGCTCGGAAGGAGACATTAGCATTTATAGCAATGAAGTTTTAATTTTATAATCATCTTAAATCAAGACTTATGAAAATATAATGAAGTCCTATTTACTGTTAATAGTTGTTTCATTTCTCTGACAATAAAATTTTTCTTTTATTTCAATAATCTACACTGATAATAAATAATTTAAGCAGCATGGGACAAAAGATAGTGTTATGTATATTTTAAATGAAGTTGTTTAAGGAAAAAAATGTAATGGCTTGCGGAGCGAACTCGTTTGTAAAGAAGTAAACAGTAAAAGTAGCCTTGGAGGAAAAATAAACAAGCTTTCTAATGTTTGCAAATAACACACTTTCATATAAGCATTGTCTTCTGCATGCTACCTTTGCTCTGAGAAGGCTTTGTTGTTCTGGCCAGCACTGTCCCTCTGTCTGAGCCCTGAGGACACTGTAGGACTTACTGTCCTGGTGTCTCTGTTTCTTCTGCCCTGGGCCCATGGCCCAATAGCCTATTTTGGACCCTGGGGCCATTAGCAGTGCTGCAGCAGGCATCTTCAGTTTCCAAAATTCTGACCCATCCTTGGCCCATAACCCAGGGACTTGAACGATCCGTGGGCTAGGACTGTCCTGGCTGCCTGTCACCTGGATGGTGAAGTGCTATGCGCCCTGACTGGTCTCAGGGAGTTTCCAGTGTTCCTATCCTAAAGCCCGGGGAAGAAACTGGACCTATGGCACCCTGACTACATGCTTAGCTGACTAAAACACATGAATTAGAAATGACAGATACCGCTGTGGACTTTCCTTCCTGCAATGGTACTAAGAATCATTACTTCACTCATAAGAAACACTATTTGCTTTAGTTGCAAAGTCAAGGGTTTTTTTTGAAGCATTTATTTTATTAGATCCAATTCATGAAAGTTCTTCTCTCCTTCTAATGAAGATAAGCATTTTTGGTAGCATTTGTTTCTTCATACTTCCACTAGGCTATTTTTCAGTTGATAGGAAGATGGATTGAGACAGGTAGCATTGATTTGCTTTTGGAGTGGAAGTGGTATGTTAATAACTCAGAAATCAGGATAAAGCATAACCTTGAAAGGTGACCTAACCACTGAGAAAATTCAAGATATCTGGAAAAATTGATTACTTCCTCATCCCACTGAAAATGTGTCTTTAAAGATTATTTTTTTATAAATTTGACATGAAACTCTTTCTGCACAGTGCTGCAGACAGTTTGGTCTATTTAAAAAAATTCTGGTTTTTGTTTCCAGACAAAAGTGCAGAATGGAAACATAAGCACCAGAACACAGAACACAAAAATGATAATAAAATCTTTTGGGTTTTTTTTTTTTCCTCTTTTCTGGCTTAAATTCACAATTCTGGATTTTTAGTTTGCAAATGGCACTTAAAAGGGTGTTTAAAACCATATGTGACATCCTTCACAGTCTTATGTTAGAACCTTTTAATTTTTTTTTAGTCAGATTGTTTCTTAGAGGTACGAATGTTGGTCTCTGGTACTTCAGCTCACCTTGTATCACTGCACTTGGGGTCAGGCTAGACAAAAGTCTACGCAAAATTACAGCTTTAAGGAGTGTGAGTGGTTTGAGGCTTGCCATAAAGCAACTGTGGAATCAAGACTACTTTTTGTCAACCAAAAGCAACACTGGTACTCTTATAACCCCTTAACTCTCCTGAAATTGCAGGAGCATATGGATATCCCAGCATTTAAAGCTTTTTAGGCATTCAAGTAATTTTCCAGTCATATGCAGAACAATGTTTTGGACCTGACAAAACTTCTTTCAAAATCTGGAAAATTTTTTTTTTTTCTATGAATCTCCCAAAAATAAACCTCTACTCATAATCTGGAGTAGAAAATGGATTTATATATATTTGAATGCATGACAAAATAAATTTCCGTCTGCATTTCAGTGAAATTATTGCTTGGAAATTTAGAGATACTTTAGAGGGTGTCAATAACAATTTAACATGTAAGAAACTGTATGAATCAAGATCTTGCAAGTTTGTGTGTCCATGATTATGGGTGGCGTATTTATTATATCCTTAAGGACTATAGACAGTATAACTAAGTCTTCAAGAAGGTAGGTTCTATACCTTTGGAGCCAGTTCAATGAAGTAAATCTCCTTCCCTTTTATCCCACTTCGCCCCGACACTTATAAAACTTGTTTTTGCCTAACTGAGTTACTTCAGAAACTAAGGAAATGGTGGGGACATTCTTCTAGAAGGTGAGAGAAATTGGGTTAAGTATTTTCCAACAGAGGAGAGAATGAAATAATTTCATCTTAGAAGATTTCTACAAACTTAAATTGAACAGGCAAAAGAAGGCCATTACTATATTTTCCTCTTGTGGTCACTATTTCTAGCTGTGGACCAGATTCTGGTGACCATAAAAGCAGCAAATATTCTGCCATAAATCTGATGAACCAGTATTAGACTCTCTGAACACTTAGAGTTGAAGGAATAATTTTCCAACAGGTATTATAAAAAATTCATAATGAAGACGAAGCTTTCATGTCACAAATATGACAGCATGTACTTTTACTTATTTTATGAAACATAAGTTTGGGATTTTTTCAGTCCCTCTAAAGTTCTGCTTGACACTTTAGCTTTATAAATAGAACCTCCTTTAAAATTAAGCAGCTTCACTGAGACTACACACTGCTCATAGCTGTGAAAGCTAATACTTAGCAAGATATAGCCTCTCATTTTCTAAAGGCAATACACCTTCTGTGCTTCTCCCAGGACATTATGCAGGCTTTGTTAAATACTTGGTTGTTAGTACTCATCTAGTTTAAAAAGTACTAGTTAGAATTCTCTCTGCTAGTTTACAGAACTCTCTCTGATCATGATCAGAGTTGTGAATAAAATGTAAAATTCATACTGTTAAAAAAAAAAAGGAAAAATTATCACAAAGTGATTTGTTCCTGATAGAAAAAAAAAAAACAAAACCAAGGTTAAGCACAAATATTTTGTAATTTGCCCGTCTATCTTTCAGGCAGAGACAACAAGGCCATCATCAATTAAATAGATGTGTTTTTATCAGTCTGAAAGTCTTCAGTATGTCTGTGAATCCAGTACATTTTATCTTGGCCACTCCTTCTCAAACCCCTTTGCTACAATCCACCCAGCAGGATTGCTCTACAATATTAACTGAATCTGGATGGAGAAGGAAAACAAGGGTATGCTTCCATTGAAGTGAAGTCCTTCAGCGGTAACAGTACCCTTGTAAACACACCAGTTTTAGCAATTAAACTGTTTTTTAGTGGAATGCGAGGTGGCCCCTTTAGAAGCACTGCTAATGGAGCCAATAATACTTGTCTTTCTCTAGCAAATATCACAAGTTTTCCTTGAATGTCCTTTCAGACCTGAACTGTTTTGCTTTGCTTCAAGTCTGGGGTTTTTTTTCACACCTAATGACAGCCAAGTTGAAGACTGATTAGATTTAAAATGGGCATAAAGCTATTAGATCCATATGTTAGATGAAATCCAGCTGAAAGAGGTAATTGTTTACATGACTTTGAATGCCAATAGCACAATAAAGAAAATCCCTAAGGCTAGCTTCTTCACAGACTGCATTTGTTATCTACTGGAATTAGCTTACTACTCAAATCTCAGTGCTCATATAGTGAACTCTGAACACCACAGCTTTTATTTTTTTAAAGGACTTAAACTAGTTACAGACTTCTAGTTCAGTTCTGCCTGTACAAAGTGTCCTGATGAAAGACTCATCCATAAAAACCCTAAGAAGCCAGCCTGCTATAAATTTTGAAGACTTAAATGTTGGTCTAACAATTAAATTCTAATTAGAAACTGAAAATCTATAGATGTTTAGGTTTAGAAAAACTGAATTAATAAGATCTCTGACATTTTCAATATTATCTTTGTGATTAAAGATGATGTTGACAGTTGATATGACTCCTATTCTAGTAATAAAAAGCTGCCTCAGGATTGAATTTAAGTGACAAGTTTGTGTCTTGACCTAGAAACTTTTCTGTATTTAGAACAAAGAAGCAAACAAGGCACTCTTAGGTATAGGAAGGTAGACCAGAAATTTTATGATAATTTCCTTTTTTTATGAAATGACTACCATTACCAATCCTAAGGGAAAATAAAACTGTTCCACTCTAAAAGAAAACTTAAAGGAGATGTTATAAAAACCCATAAAAACACATGCTGCTTAGAATATCGAGGAGATAAAAAGCAAAGGATTTCCAGAAAGAGAAAGAGACTTTGGATGACACAAATTTTATTTCCTACACTGAAGTTATCCATTTCTAACCTCCAGGAAGTTATGCAGTCTTAAATTAGAGATAAATCTTGTGCAAAAAAAAATCAGCCATCTCTATTTTCCCAATATTCTAGACAGAGAACCAAAAATAAATGGCTTCATATTCCAAATGCAATATTAGTGTTCTAGTAAGAGTGCCACAGCTGGGATTGTTTATTTCATGAACATGAATAGAGATAGTGTTTGTTATTTATTTTTAAATCTGGATTCAATTAAAAATAAAATAGGCTACCACATGGAAATAAGCATTGATTTTTTAACAATTGACCCGTGGAAACATTGCAGGAGAACTCTTAAATAGGAAAAAATACTTTCATGGTGTTGGAATTATAGCCATAATTCCCTGTGTGAAGTGTACAAGAAATTCCTCTGAATTTCTGCTGATACCTGGAGCATGCTTATTAGCAAATACTAACAGAGCCTCTGATTCAGATTCTATTTCTCTGTAACTTCTTATTTTGCTCCCATGAGCAGTTCGGCCAGGATAATTTGGTGTTGTTCAAACAAGAATATGCTGTAAGGGTCATTTGGTTAAACTTAGAGGTTAGCCATAATAAGAAGATTTTTCAGATTCAGGGCCAAAGTTAAACATTTTAGAGGCATCAAAATAAAAATATATCATAAAAATAATGTCTTTTTCCATTTTACAGGTAATGGAAACTGGAACAGCAAAATTAAGATATCTCAAAATACAGTTTTATTTTGTTAACTGCTTTCCAAAAATATGAGTGTAGAAAACTACTCGTAAATTTTTATCAATATTGTAGGTTTATTTTTTTTTCTTCCAAAGCCATAGTTTTGGATAAAAATGAGGGTATGAAAGCCTTCAAAAAAACAAACAGAAAAAAAAAGAAAAATCTTGTCCCGTAAGTCCATCAGAGCAGAAATGTTTCATGTATTTGCAACTCCATGTGGTGGTTCAACTACCTATGGAAACTTGACCTATGTTTGTTACCTGAGAAGGACTGACAATAGCATTTTCTAGCAAGACATGCAGCTCAGAAATTCAGCAGAAGATAAAGATTTCTCTGTAAGCATTGAAGAAGCAGCAAACATTTGCAGATTTAGAACAAGTAAATATCTATAAATCTTGCATGTATTCAGAAATTCTCCCAAAATACAGAAAAAACATACTTGTCTGAGAAATAATCAATATTTTTTAGGATCAAGTCAAAATAAATTGAAAAAATAAATATGTTAGAGAAAGTTAGAAATAAAACAAAATTCAGTTGGATTTTTGGGGTCTTTTTTCCCTGTTTTAGGATGTACTTAATTATATTCACATCACATGTATATATGCAATCAACTCCTTGAATGACCTCCCTGAAAATACCCTTAGCAAAATTTTTACAATAGGCTTCAAAATTCAGTTTGAGAGGGAAGGGAATAATAACAGAATCTATCTATATTAAAAACTTGTGGTTAATAAGAATTTTTATTATTTTGGGGAGATAAAACTGTCTTCAAATGTTTTGAGAGGTCTTATATACTTATAAGGCATAAATTCTGTTATTACATAAAAATATGTCAAGATTCTGACCTCTCTGACCCGGGATCAGAGAAAGGTCCACAAGCAAACCAGGTTTGATTGCATGTAAGAGAGTTTCTTGCTGTTTCACAGGTGTGAAGCTATAACATAACACATACCAAATTACACCAAAACGAGACCCCAAAAAATAGAGATATTTTAAAGATAAAATCTGCCATCGCTTCAACTGCTAATAGTTATTACTTGGGTAACTAATACCTTTGGAGTTTAAGTTCTTTTCAAAAGTGGAAAATATTTTGTGAGATCTTTTCTTTTGGCAAACCAATGATCTGTGAAATAAAAGACTTTAAACAATACCATGAATATAATGTGCTAAGACAATACATACAATCTAATTGACATAAATGTCTTACCTACTGTCTCTGAATCATAGTTTCAGTATGATCCTGACAGCTGTCTTTTACAATTACCAAAACCATTTTCTATGAATCTTGTATTGAAAATAGTTTATTTCATTAAAGACACATGAATTCTTCCCTCCCTTCTATTAAATCAAAGAAAGAACATATTTCAATTAACTATTGTAGATAACAGCAAAAAAGAAGGATATAAAGTACTATACCATCTGTGCTGTTAAACCTATACACAATGCAGTGTGCCAAAAATTGAATTTTTATTTCAAGTAAAACTTTTAATTGCTTTGCTTTTATGGGATTGCTTACCTTAAACTTTTCTGTCTATACAAAACATGCGCAATTGCCATTCATGTAAAAACATGCCCTTTGAGAGTTTATATAACAACATATATTTTATCTTCCTTCTTTATTTAGTACATAAGTCTTACCCTTAGTCCTCCTGACATCTTTTCTGCAGTTTGAAGTTAAACTTCAAAGTCAAATTTTGCAACATATAAAAGATGCTATATTCCTCATCATTAGAGCATTCTTATCTAATGTATTCTAACTTTTATCTTCAGCACATATTTATCTTCATACCATATTCCTAATAGGCATATAATAAGCTTTTTTTTTTGTAATAAGTCAAATATTGCCACAACATTTCTCAGTATAAGGTAAAATGGTTTCTCTAGTACTGTCAGCTCTGTCTTCTCTGCATGTACTGTCCAGTAACAAGAAAATACTTTATGTTTGGAAGAAAACCAAAAACAGTGATGCCTTCAGATAGTCTCTGCCTCCTATTATGTTCAACTAGAGAGAAACAACGCAGAGTGGTGATGATACTAAAAAATATATGAAAAGAAAATACTACAAAATTTAGCCCCTCTGATAATTACACAACCATGAATTTTAAAAGATTTATGTCCTAATAGAACTTAAAATTTAGTTCCTTTCACCTCCATCTAGTCACCAAAAGGTGGCATTTACTTAAAGCTTGTTGTCAAGCCACTCCAATTAGTTAACCTAAAAAAAATATTAGCGCCTCTAAAGGATGTACCTGAATATGGATTGCTTATCAGAAGTGCTTGATAGAAAGCCTGAGCTAGAAACTTTGTCAGCAACCTGCTACTCTACAGATTGCTAAAGAAAACTTTCCCACAGAACTTCCCACTAGAGTAGGATATATTTTGCTCACCTTCAAATTCCTAAAAGTTAGAAACTAACCTTTCAGTTAAAGTGCCCTGGTCAGTGTCAGGTATGAGTTGCCATGGAAGAGGTAGCATCTCTTGATGTCTTAGGATGGGATGATTTACTGTGAAAAATACTCTTGTCAGTCAGCTACAGACAGATTTTAAAAAAACTTTCTTACATTAGGCACCTATTTTCTCATATTTTAATTTTTTTTTTGTGATATTTGGTGCTTTTTTTTGCCAGCTACTTCTATATAAGCCTTTAATTTCACCTAACATTTATTTAACTTGTTCCTGAAAATATATCTTTATTTATCTGATCCCTGACAGGTGTTATAAAGCTTAGTATTAAATTATAAATTAAATCTTGTAATAAGCATTGACAGAGAAAAAGACGATATTAACTTCTTTTGGGATGAGAAAGCATCTTTGCACATTTCTGGAGCATATGTGTTTGCTCTTATTTTCTGTGTGCATTTATCTTTCTGTGTCATCCCAATTTTGGTGCCATTCAAAGGTCTCCTGAAAATATAGTACAGTCTTGCCCTATAGTAAGTGCTTCTGCTGAATTTGCTTCACATGGTAAAATTCTCAAATCCAGACTAAATCTTTTATAAAAATAACGTTTTAAAAATAAATTATAAATAATCCAATATGTCTCAAAATTATGTTACTGCAGTGACCAAAAGTTATTTCAAGTTATTTCAACAATATTTATCTGCATATTTTAATGAGCAATCCAGATATAGCTGAGACCATAAATTTTCTTCCTCCTCATTTCCTTCATTACCTAGGTCAGTGAGTACAGCTGTTGGACCCTTGTAGCCAAATAGGTGAGATCCCATCACTGTATGCTTAATTTGCTTTGGGCATCAGAAAAAATACCAGCTGCTGCCTGTACCAACAATGCAAAACTTGCCAATATACTCTCTCTTTATTTTTTTAAGTTTAATATTTAGCAGAGAATGAACATCTGATTCTACGGCTAAAGCAGGCTAGACTAGACTATGCTACACTGTACTACATTGTGCACTAGTTTAAGCTGATAGTCCTGATGTACAAATTACTGCTTATTAGTGTGGAAGCTGTCCCATATACTTGCACGGATTCCCAAACTCACTAAAGGACACTTGTTAAGATAGAAATCATGCCTTTAAATTTAAACCTAAATACCTACAAAAAATCTTATTTCTTTTTAGGCTTCAGCCACAAGACTTTTAAGTTGTGCTAGAAAAGAGGCAAACAATGAGGTTATTAAGCTGGGCAAAGGACACTTGTTTTCTGAAGCTGTGTAACTTTGTGTAAAGGACTAGATTCAGAAGACCTCTCCCGGTTTAAATGCATTAAATGGTGTTTCTACTGCATACACATCTTGTTAACAGCAGAAAGCATTAGGAATTCAACATGAATGAGGAAGACTGGACCAAATTTACTGATTTTTTTGGGACTGGATGCTGTCATGTGACAAGGAATACTTTTAAATATGACTGCTAAAGAACAATCTCTGACTTCTGAGTAAATGAGGGAGTGTTGAGTATCTCTATTAGCAGTATCCCAGTCTAGGATTCTATGCACATTAGCCTCCAGAGTAGGTGAATGAAGAATGTAGGTATCTAAAAATTACACAATGCTTGTTTTCTTATAGCTAAGTTCTTACTCTGATGTAGCTTTTGGAGAATAACTGCCAAATGGAACAGACTTTCGGTAGCTGAATGGACTTTGTATTACAGGGTGCCATGTATGAGGGTTATTTCTCTATACTGTATTCTAGAGGAAACCAGGGAAATGATAGTGCTTTATTAGAGTAAGGACAGAAGTTTGAAAAACAGATTTGCAAAGTATTTCAGTGAGTGGAAAGCATGAATAAAACGGATCAGAGTTTAATTCAAAATGTACTTAAATGGGGAAAAAAAAGTAGTGTTGCTACAGGCCTATAAAAATCTTATTGTGCATGGCACTAAATTTGATGTTAGCTGACACACCAGAACTCTGAGTTAAATACTAGCGGCATATTTCAAATTCACTGTTCAGAGACATGTTGACTTTTTGTCATAAAACCTGAACAGCTGTATTTTAATAGGGAATTCAGGGAAAAAATAAAAAGAAAGTTATTAAAGGTATATCAGTGAACACAAGTTGCAGAAGAAACAATTTCTTTTCATATTCAAATCTACAGTGAAGCTGTTTTTATAAAAGTTTCTTTTGGATTCATCCTTGTACTAATGTTACTTTAATGTAGACAGCCCTTAATCATTGGGGCTCACTGTTCTTTCACAATCAGTGTGTTGATTTTGATAACATCGGAAGGAAAATATAATTTTTAAATAATCAAAGATCCTCCAATATTTTTCTACCTCATACTTTCATTTCATTTGCTATCAGAAGCATTCCATTGAATCTTTTTTTAAGGAAAAGTTAACACCAAATAATTTCAGTACCATTGCTTTACCCTTCTCTGTCTTTGCAAGGACGTTATTCCTGACCCAGAAAGATCTTGCCTCCCAGCAGTTGGCATTTCTATGATATACTTGCAATATTTTGTTACTTTCTATGTAATGCCATTTTAGCCTTAGAAAATATTAATTCTAAGAATGACTCGGAAAGAATCCTCTACTTTTTGTTAATTCATATCAGGAATGATCTAGGCATTGATACTTCTTTTGTATTGGGGTTCCATATACTAAAGAGTAAGCTCATTAAAAAAAAAAAAATAAGTGTGGGAAACTGAATAAAGAAATTTGTATCCTTGTGAGATATTCATTTTCTGTTTAATAATTTCTATCATTATGGATGATGCTGTTGTTAAAGTTGCTGAGGATTTTGTTTATTTAAAGGAGGGAAAGAAGTAATGATTCAAAGTTTAGCACTCATATTCCTTCTTTCTTAACAAAATACCCTACATACAGGAGACAGATCTAAGTATTTATGTCCTTATTCACTTTAATGTTTTCAGCTCTCAATATATTTCACATTCTTATTAAAGTTCTGTGTTTACAAGTTCAGCTTAATGATACCAACATTGATTTCCCATTACCTGTGGATTAAATTCTTATTGTTTCCCTTATACATGGCATAGAACTCCACAGAACTTTCCAAAGCAGAATAAACTTCATAAACTGGGACTGGAAAGACCTTAAATAGCCTTTGGAGTAAAGGCAGAGTGACAAAAGATAACATATGAATAAAATTCAAATTCATGTTAGTTGGAGGGATTTGGTTGGTGACAGAAATATTTGTATTATAACAGGTACCAAAAATCAGTTAATTTTTCCTGAGATATCAAAAAATCAGGTTGTCCAAGCAGCACTTAAGACTCACAAATACAGTAATGCTATGGAAGAAGTCTGTCTGGCAGCCAAGCTTTCAGTGGGACAGGAGGTGTGGGAGGTGTGAGGGGCTCAGGATAAGAGCAAAACGAAGAAAACTGATGAAGAGTGTAGCCAAACTTATAAATCATATCTTGAACAACAGTTCATGCCAGTATCAAAAAAGCCCAACATAAGTAAACCAGAACTATAAAAGTAATAATCTTTCAAGTAAGTATTAAATCAGTGAGCGCTAGAACTAACTGGATGTTTTTATTTTCCTGTGCTTTTTTTCTGTCTGTTCAAAGCAATGAAACATTTTGAATGGAAGGGTGACGATGCCTGGTGTGTGCAGATTCCCCGAGTCTAATGAGAGATCATGGCAAAGCATTTTCAGCAATTATAATATTCTTACCTTCTTTTATTTATTCTTAGATATATACTTGAGTCACACTTGCAAGGACATAAACATTTTAAAATTTTTTATCCTACTGTGAAATTTGCTTCATGACTACCAGTGAATAAATATTTAGGGACCTGTGACCTCATACTTAACTGGAACATGATCGTAGGAGATTCACTTCTATAGAAGCAGGCTGATACGTAACATACCAAAGAATTAAAATGTTTTCAGTGTTAAATTCAATTCTGCTTTTAAAAACGAATAATCAGCTGCATCCGTTGCTTTCATGAGCCACAAGCTGCTGTCAAATTCTGTCAACAAATAAAAGAAATTATACTAGGATGAATAAATAAGAGTATTGTTTGTCAGTTGAAGGACTTCTACTTTATCAAACATTGCAATACTCGAGGAGTACTGGACCCCATTTTGGTCATCACATTTTGGAAAATAATAAAATGGCTGTATCTCAGTGGATGTCAGTATAGCTGTGTTGTCAGAAGCCTAGAGCATGGGGCTGGTGGGAAAAATTGTAAAGAACAGGGGAAGATCTGGAGGAAGCAATCCAGAAGAGATATGATCGTAACCTTCTGTTGGCTGAAGGTTTTTTTTAAGCCAAGAGCAGTAATCAGTTCTCAAAATCTTTGGGACAAAAGTAAATGCAGCAATAGAATGTTAGATACTATGTTAAATATACAGGAAAATGTCAGAAACTGTTAAGTGTTCGAAAAGACTATTTAAAGATTACAGTGTCTTTATGAGAAATTTCAGAGACCATACTATATCCAGATTTATCAGAAATTACCTAATCTTGCCTTAAGGTACAGGTGATATAATAGAATTTTTGGTGTACTGTTCAATCAAATTTTCAATGAGACAGGCAAGGTTCTGGGGAAAAAGAAAATAGAGAAACTACCATAAACATTAAATAAAATATCCATGAGATAAACATAATCTTTGCCTGTGTGCCTAAGCCTGTAAAATTGAGTTCCTGTTGTACATTTCTTCCAACGTATGAATCACTAGTTTCACAAGTTTCAACAGGAAAAGGTGTAACACACAAACTGTAAACGGTGGAATCAAACGTATAGGTGTAGTTATATCCTTGGAGACTATAGCAGTTAAAGATAGTGAGGAAATGGATTTGAAACACCCTCCCCCCCCCCGCCCAGGTTTTCTCTATCAAAGAAGCCCTGAATATGAAACAAGCAAGGTGAAGGCATTTTTTCTTTTATGTTTTTCAGGCTATGATGATATATTAGCTTTTTCACAGTCTGACATGCAAAAGATTTTCCATGTTATTTCAAACATAAGTATCTTCTTGAGTAGACTGAATTTTTTAGGGGCTCTTAATTCTTTTGCCCTAGTAAATAAGGAACATCAGCAATTACAGGAAGCACAAAACTGAAGTGATTTAAAATTTCTTCTCCACACCTGTTTTTTCCCCCCTTCAACTTATTCAGCAGTTACCTTACAGCTGCCAGAAGAAATAGTTCTGTGCTAGATTTCAATATGCAGCAAATACAGAAGCTCCATCTGTCTTTCCAAACTCAAACAATATAATATTTCTCTTGTTCCAATATTTAGCCAGACTCAGAACATGGATTAGGAAAAGCTGATTATACAGATTGGCTGTCTGCAGCACTGCAAAGTGCTATCATCACAGTTCTGTCTGCTCTAGTGAAGATATCTACCTCTTGATAGGAGTAAAAGTCTTGCAAAAGGGTTTAGCCAGAAATATGCAAAGTATCAGGCTAAAAGGAAGTAAAACTTCATGCCAATGTTTACTTTTTTGAAATATAGTGTAAAATAAGGGGGGGAGGGGAGGGGGTATATATTTAGTGTCCATAGAAAGTGACATATTTTTTCATATTTTATTGTTTTCGGTGAGAGCTCTCAGAGCTTTCATTGATTTTTGACCTTATTTTCTAGTCACCCAGCATTTTGGGAAGTGGGTCACTTTGTAGCAGGCCAACTAGGAGGTTTTTGAGACAGGGCTCAGTCCTTAGCCAGATCTGTTTTTCTGCTTCAGTATCGGTGGAAGACAATGTATGAATATTTGGGCCTGCAAATCTAGAGGCTTAGAACATCAGTTTCTATGTCCTATCCATTGACCGTTCTCTATTTTTGTGCTTTTCAATCCATTATTGAATTGCATAATTTAGAGAAAAAACAATCTCAGTGAATATGCAATCTTAAATGTTTGTCTACCTGTTTTCTGCATTAGCTAAAATTGGAAGAACAAAACAACAAATTATGCCACCATAAACAAGTACACAATAATTTCTCTTAGTTTTCAGATTTTACAATTCATCCCCATACACAGATAATATTAATTGCTCAATAATCATAATGAAAGTCATGGTGAAAGAGGAGAAGGAGCAAATAGAGGAGAAGAAGGAGAAGAAGAAGTGGATGCAATATTAGTTGAATTTTGGAGGACCATATTTGGACCATACCCTCTAGAGGTTGGAGGGTTTATTTTATTCCTAGTAATGTGTGAAATGAGAATTTGTTATCAACGAGTCTAAATAAATCCCTCAAAAATGTATGTTTTTTCAGAAACTCAGTCAATNAGTAAAAATTATTCCAATCATTTGGGTTTTCAATCTTCCAACTATTCTTCTCATGTGCTTTCTTTCATTGAAATTCAGATTAATTTTCTTGCTTAAGAACATAAATCTAGGGGAGAGTTCTTTAAATCTGTCTTTAACACTAAGAGAGCCTCATAAGGCCTTTAAACCATGTCTAAGTTTCCCCCTTTCCACTTTTAGCAAAGATGTTTTCCACCATCCCTGTGATTCTGTGATCAGAAACACTGGGTGGTGTGCTACTGAAATGCAATTAATTTTGGCTGTGCTTCAAATGATCCAGGTAGTATGGATACATCATTCGACTATTGGACTTTCAGTCAGGAAGCACACCAAAGTCTGTTTTGTCTGGATTGATTTTCACTCTAAAGTAAAGTATGGCCAAATCAACACCACTGGTTCTTCTGCAAGCAGCATCTTCCAGCCTAAAATGACCCTTCTTTTTCTGAAGTGTTTATCCATTGTTATTTAGTAGACAGCAATGGAACTGGGATTCTCAGAATAATTCAAAGGATGTTCCATTTGCATGTCTTATTTTTGATTCTGGTGGTACAGAATAATGAGAGGGGGTCTTATTTCAATTGTAACAAGAGCAGGAGATGATGAGTTCCTAGAAGGACCTAACCCAGCATTTAGATAGGATGGAGCTGATGCCCAATGATCCCTCACCAAAGACACATCAGTGTTACGAAGTTATTATGTGTATTAATTGCAATAGGATGGAATATTTTAGAAAGAAAGGCAATCATTAGCTTTGCATATAATCCTTTTGACATGATGGGACAGATAGAGGTGCAAGCAAAAGACAGAGGCAACGATCTTGTTTCCCACTTATTCACATCAATTAAACTGCTTTGTTATTGTTTTAATAACTATGACATTTTGAATAAATGTTCATTTAGGCTTTTAACTAGGGGTGTTGCCAAGACACAGCTATGCTTTTTTTTCCCTAACATTTTCCTGTTCAAATGTCTGCTGTTTGTCCTAAGCATCTTTACCCTGTCTTGCTTCTTTCTTTCAATGGAGAATTTATAAGCAGATTGTTTCGAAATACAAGATGCCTAATCCCAATTATCAGTATTTGACAATCTGGTGTATCACTAAATGTCTTTAATGGATTAACTTAAATAATTGTTGTAGAATTTCTTTCTCTTTTAATCATAGGTTCTGCAATTTTATTTTTAGCTATCATTAAAAAGTCCAATGTGTCCCTTACTCTTCCAGTAATTAAAAATTATCCTTAGCTTTGTGTGATATGGAGCAAGTTTTGTTTCAGTGTCTGTGCATGCTGTTAACTAGTTTTCTACCATTTCTTAGCAAAACTTGGAGCTGTAATTTTACTTCTCTGTATTCATGTGTGATGCTGGTGAGGAAATTTGGGGAGTGTTATAAAAACAGAAAAGCAGACAAGGCTAAGGAAGGTGATATTGCGAGAGTTAACTGTAATGCCTGACACAAAATCTCATGTAGTGGAGATAGCGAACCAACTGACCAAAATTGCTACCATCCATCTGCCCACCTCCCTTCATTTTTTTTCAAGGCTACAGATGGCAATGGAGGGTAAAGTTTGCATTTCTCCTCAGGAGTAAAGCATGTATGGGGCACATTGGTCGGGATAAAAAAATGCAAAACAAACAGGTTGATGTCACATAGAGCTGCACATGCTTGCACAGCGAGCACTTGCTGCACAGCAGTATTTCAAGATGCTGGTTGAGCTTCACTAAAATGCTGTGATCCCAGCTTCCCAGGTGCTGGCACACAGGCATACAAGACTCTGAGGGCAGAGACTTACTCCAATTGCTGGTACACACCACTCCAGCTGTCCAGGACTCCCCTGGCCCCAGTGGCTGATCCCATTGAATTCTCAGGCCTAGAAATATGTAGGTGCTGTCATGCACATACCTGCTTTCCCTAATATCCCTTAAGTCCAGTGCAGCTCCACACTGCTTTTGCCCTGCACCCCATAATATGTCTCACCCCTAGACAGCAGCACCCCTTAGTCCAAGAGCTTAGCTGCTCCCCACAACCCACGGGATGGGTTCCATGGCCTGTAGCTCTGCTGCAACAGCTCAGGGAGAGGCCTGGAACTCCTGACTCCTTCCTTTGTGTTGCTACCTGCCATGTGTTGTCACGGTGAGGGAATCTGTGGGGATAACCAACCAAAGACCAGAACAGTGGCGAGTACAGCAATACATATAACTCTAGGAAGGAACATTCTAGCAGCATAACCATATAAGGAATGCAACTAGCCAGTAGGGGAACAGAACTTAAGCTAATTAACATAACGACCTTAGGGTCCTCTGGGTAGAGGTATCAAAGTCGACCTAACTTAAAGGCAGGCTACTCATGATCTTGAATTTATTCCTGATGCCTTGTAAGCAAGAGCCGTCTGGCCCTGGGCCCCCGCCGGCTCAGCTCCCACAGTGTGCGTTGCTGTGCTCCTCTGGGCTTCTGCAGGTGGGTTTTGCTGGGCTGAGGGTCCCTGTGATGGCCCAAGGGAGTCTCCCACACAGAGATGATGTTGGCCAACTCCTCCCTCTGTTGTGTCTCTGGGCTCCTCCACGGGCGTCCAGGGGAAACTTGTCACATAAGTCAGGTCCATACCGACTTGTGTTTCTACAGTTTAAAGGGTGGGTACATTTGAATCTTCTCTTTGACATGTTAAAATTCAGTAAAAGAAAATATATCTGCCAATTGTTTCATGTATCCATCATGAATATAATGAGAAAAAGGAACACCTAAGATTTATCATGGAATTTTTAAATGAAGTTTGTGGCCTTGACTTTTTAACTTGACTATATTTTTAGTAGGATTGTCTTCCTTGTCATGTTGGTCTTTAGTTTCGTCAGCCACACATTTGACAAAATGTTTAGTTACTTTTCAAGTTTTCTTGGGTAGAATGGAAAAGAGAAAAAGACAATAATGGCACTGTGCTTGCAAAAACAGAATTGAACTTCTCAGGGACTAAAATGAAATTTCAGCTTTTTCAACCTTTTAGTTGTCATGAAATCAGTTTGATAATGGGTTGCAAAGCACAGTCTTGTTTTTGACTTACACATGAAGATAAAATGACTCCTTTATATGGCATACACTTGCCAGCCACATGCTCCCCATGTTGTCTCTTACTCAAATGCAATCCTATTAAGCAGTACTGAAATGGCCTGATACCATTTCTCTGTATATGTGCTTCAAAAATTTTTCTTTTTATGTTGAAGATAAAAAATTCATTCCTGCTTTTTTTTCTTCCAGTGTGAACTGAGCTTAGTAGGTTTTGAATGCTCTTAGACTAAGATGAAAGAAGGTTGTTAAAAATCTGTTTGTAGCTGAATTTATTTTGCCTGAGCAGTGTGAACTATCTTCTGAAGCTACAAATATGGTTCTACAGTTTTTAATACTAGATTAGCAAGTTTGCTGCAGCCAAAACAGTGTATCATCAAAAGTATACTTAACAATATAATTCACACTACTTTAAGTTCATATATTTCAGCAGGGAAACAGCTAGAGATTGCATTATGATGTACTTTACAAGAGTTACCCTTTTCTCCTTTAAAGGAGATGCAGAAGAATTTCAGTTTCATATATCTACATAAACACACTACATTATATCCTGAACACAAAAAATAGAATTTTTTTTTCCCTAAACTTATAACACACTCACGTAATTTCCCTTCTACATGTTCATCTACACAGCATCTAGCAAAATGCACTTAAGTCAGTGGATCATAATATATTTGATTACAAATGCAGGAGCTTAGTTGAGAATTCAACATCCTTTCAATTTGAAAATGCATTATTATAATGACTGGATTGAGGCACATTATGAAGATAGAGGAGTCTCAGGAAAGTCACCTTTATCAAGAAAGACAGAAAATAATTGCAATCTGAGCCCCAATTTCACAAATTAATGGCTTTTCTGCTGAGGCTCCACAGGCTAGCTAATCTTATGTTTAGCAACACATTCTCAGGGCATATCCCTGTGCCTTTTCTGAACAAGGACCACTTATGAGTTTATAATATTGCAATTAGGTCAATGGCTGCTCAGTCAGAAATGAAACTTAGCAATCAGTGATTAAAAAATAGGCAGATTTTGCAGGTTTTGGATTAGTCAAACTCTCCACATTCTTTCTAGATGAACATCATGTCTTATTTAAATCTCTCTGAACAGGTACACAATACTGGTGAGGTTCCTCCTAATCAGTAAATCTCCACAGCCTCATGTACAGCTTAAGTAGAAAAGGTTGTGAATTAAGTGAATGTAGGTACTGTACTAATAATAAATGACAGGACCAGTGCAAAAGGTATGTAAGAAGTTTCTTCCCATTCTAACAATGATTTTTTCCCTCAGAGCAATTACGCAAAAAAAAAAAAAAATCAAAATCACTTTAGATACAGCCTTCATGTAATTACAAGTAAATAAATAATCCTCAGTCACAAAATTAGTGTGCCTTGTCCATTTAGACTTCTTAGAACAACCAGTAGTTATATTTAATAGGTTGGAGGCTTTTGTTTTGTTTTCAGTGTGATATACTGACATGTTGTACTTTGGAGTCAGCAGACTTATTAGCACACTTCAGAATACTGGTCAAATGATAACAAATGCCTATCAAATTGCTTTTTTTATCTTTTCAACTACCCCACTTATTTACAGAAGAAACACTTGAAGTATATCATCATTCAGCAATGGGTCTCGTCATAAACTACTTTTAACCAGAAATACTAGACTTTGTTGGATCATAATAAGGGGATGCTTTGGAAATAAAAAAGCAAAATAAATGAAGAAAAAAAAGTCCTAACAAAGGAGAAAGCTACCACTCAGATACAGAATTTTAAAAGCAGTCAGTAACAATCTCAGAAAAAAACTCAAACAGGCTGAATTAATAGGATCCATAATACTTCTGGAAAAGGAGCTGTTTGTATTTTTTTATTATGTGAAATGCAACTGAAAAACAAAATAAAACAAGCAAGAAACAAGCTCAGCTGCTTTACTTGCCCCAGGGATGAAAATGTCATGTTCCAACAGCCCAGTGGGGTCTAGGAAATAAATAATATCTCCAAGCCATGCTCACACTTCATATACACAGTATACACCCTCTTTAGGAAAATATTTCAACCAGGAGCAAAGAGTATGCTTCTGAGTCCTGAGCCTTGCAGACTTAATTTATCTGTTTATGTTTTATTTTCTCTTTTTTTTTCCAGAGAAAATATTCTTTTTGGAGCTAATTTCATGGACATGTCTACTGGGTGAAGTTTAAACTGCCATCAGCTGCCAGATGTTTTGCAATAATTTTGATTGGCTTCAAAAAGCACAGTGACTCCCTCTTAAGCTGTTAGTGCACTTTTTCCTAGACTTCTGCACTTCAGTAACCTCTGCATCTTTGGGATATCTGCATATCTAGCTTGATGAATCTCTTCAAGACTGTGCTTCTATTATTTCTGGGTTCCTTATCTATCAATCCTTCCTCCTGACACCTGTTTCTTCAGGCATTCCTGTGCTGCTATGCAAAAGTGTTTACAAAAGAATAAATCAAGCAGCGACACAACCACTCATTCATGCAGCTGATCTCTTACTGATGTTCTGTTCAGTCATTACTGCCAAGTGTGCTGTAGCGCCACAGAAACTAATGGCTGTCATCCCTTATGACTGAGGCACCATCCTGAACAGGGCCATTATTCTGTTTCCTAATCACTGTGCAATGATTACTTCTTGCTGCAGACAGCTGATGTATCATCATCTGGGATGTACTGCGTGGATGTTTCTACTGATTGGCATCTCTGTCTTCCATGTAATTTGCTAAGGGACTAATGGAAGAAAACCTTACTAGTCTAGTTAAAATTATCTGTTCTGATAGAGTTGATACCAATAAAGTGTATAATTCTGTCTTTCTTTAATTTTCTTACATCTTGAGGATATTTAAGGAATCTACTTTGCACCATTTTTCAGCATGAATATCCAATCAGGTCTACCTGGAAGGTGAAGGTCCTTCATCATTCAAACATTTTTTCTAGTGACCTGATGATATGAAGAGGCTTGGGGAGCTCCAGATGAAAGAAACTTCTTTTTCAGACTATCAGGCAGTAAGACTTCGTGTGTGAATCAATAAAGGACATGGAAGTTTATGGCAATAAGTGACACCAAACACATAGGCTGTTCATCCTGTGCAAATGCTTTGCTGTTTAGTGACTTCTTCTCTGCCTTGTTGATATTAAATTTTATCTCACAAATATACAGCTGATATACAGGTACCCTTTCCCTTTTTTTGCCTATTTCTGTAGTATCTAATACACAGGAATCCATATCCCATAGCAGGGTCTTATGATGTTAGAATACAAAATAGACATTATATTTTGAATTTCAGGGTCAAAATTCTGCTAATGAATCCATTATCGATTTGATTTTCTTGTACATGCACCAGAAGAAATGCATACACATGAAAAGAGAATGAGTAACCAAATGATATCTTAGCATCAGAAAGAGCATGTATAATTTGTCTGTGGGTGGGATATTGCAAGGTTTTAACCCTCAGTTTCTATAAGCACTATCTGTAAATAGTTGAAACAGGCAAAAGGAGAATAAATATCATTTGTTATCAAATCTTTCATACCAAAGATCCGTATAATTATATTTTTCTAAACTCACCCATTTCTGCACATTATTTGTTTTTTTTAAATGATCATGGAATGCTGCAGTTTCTTCTCATAGTTGTCTAGTTGTTAAACCTGATCACTGACATGTTTTAGATCACTTTGAAAGACTAGAAGGGTCAGAATTATGTAAATCTATCTTGCTACCCCTCCTTTTTTTCTGTTTGTTGATTTAGTTTTGTTGCTTTTGTTAACTGGTAGGGGTTTTTTTTAATAATTTAAACCCTAACTTTGCAAAAGAGTTACCTTGTTACAGCTACTTAGAATGTCAGCATCAATTTGCATGGGTTTGCTTTTCTTCTTTCTTTTTTTAAGTAAAGACATCACCTGTTACTGATCAGCTTGGATATGACTCCTGGAAATAAAAAGCCCTATTCACTTTCATTAAATTTCAGCTGCTTTACAGCATCCCAGTGTCACAGCAGAGTGCTAAATATGGTAACCAGTTATTCAGACTGATTTTGCAGCTGTTTTTGTATGATTAAAGAGAATGAAAGCAGTGGATCCATAAAAGATGATCAGGCCCACATTCCTTTATGCAGAGCATTTGGTAGAGGTCTTTAAAATTATTGTTGCTCTTCTTTGTGACCTGGAGAATGTGGTGATTCGAGCTCACCTTTGAGTGTTTGGCCAGAATGTTACAAAACTAAGTGCTTCTCTATCTGTCTGTACACAGCTTATAATGGCCCTAAAGGTTGTATGTAATGTTTTTGCTGTTGCTATGTGTTTTTCTCTTTATCACTGAGGTCAGACCAGATAGTTTAGATACTTTCTAGTCAATAACCTATGGGAGATAGAATCTGGTAATTTTTTTTTTTCCACCTTATGACACACCTGGTTCCAGAACTGTCATTTGGCTTTTCTACCACAGGTTTATAAAAATAAAATCAAGTTTTAGAACCTTTCTCATAACAGACTGGCTTGACAATAGACTAATATCTGTGTTTGTCCAATCAAACAAAAACAAAACCCAAGCAAGCAAACAAACAAAAACCAACAAAAAACAACCAACCAACCAAAACAACAAACAAACAAAAAACCAAGACACCCCACCCACTTCAGATCTTTATAAAAGACTGTAGCCTGGCAGGTAGTGAATTCCCCTGACCATAGTGCAAAGTCTAGTTTATAACATCCTGTAAACAATGAGAATTATCCCACAGCTTAAGTAATTACACAAGGCTAAAATGCTCATAATGTACTGTGCTTTAAGGGCCCAAATTCTACGACCAGGTCTTTGAAAAACAACATAAAAAATACAGAACACAACTTCAATTAACATGGAACTCAGTCACTCAGACCAGGCAGAACTGAAGCGTCAAAACTGCATTTCAGGAATGACCACTGAATCTCTGCTCATTGAGCACCGCTCTGTTTCATAGTAATGCTCTCTGGATGCTCACAATCCTGCTCCTGGGAACACGAAGAAAGAGCAAGTCTTGTAAGTTTTGTTTGCTACTTAGTACTTATATTTTTTCTGGTTTGTTTTTTTTTTGGTTTGGTTTTTTTTTTGGTTGGGTTTGTTTTTGTTTTTGTTTTTCTCTCAGATTATTAATGAACTTTATCTGGCCCATGATCTTCAAGCAAATCGATCTCATAAAAATAGTAATGGACCTGGGACACAGATGAAGCACAGTAGTAGTCACCTTCTTTTAAAGCTATTTATTATTTTTTCTAGGTCTTTATGGAAAAAAAATTTCAGGGGCCAGAGCAGAGAGAAGGGGATTTGTGGTGAGGGCAAAGTACTTGGACCAAGAGAAACCTGCAGACTTGAGACATTGTCTTCCACAGTAAGTTAAATCCTTTTGTTCTGTGTGGAGAGGCTTGGTTCTATGACAAGTCTAAAGGAACTTGGGATATTGAAAGTATCTAAATGAAAGTACAGAAGAATGAAGTTGGTATCCATACATATACGAAGTGTAACTCAGACTGAGCAAGAGAGAAAATTAATTGAACAAAAAGATGGTCAGTACCACAACATATGGGTGAGAAAAAGTAATTCTGAAAAATTAGTAATTCTGTGATCTAAATGGCAAAGGTTTAAGTCTGTCTTTCAAGAGAAATGTAGCCAATGCTAATCATTTTGAAGAAGGCGCTCAGTTTCTTTTGTTCCCTTATAGAAAAAATTATTTGCCTGGAGAATACTATATAATTTAAAAATGTATTTCACTGAGATTCAAAGTAAATATTTCATGAAAACTTTCTATTTAAAGTAGCGTAACAGAGAGATTCATCTATAGAAACCTAATTGGAGTGTTTCAATGAAATAAAATGGAACATTTTTTTATGTCTTCTGTACTCATAAAATATATAAAGAATATTGTCAAAGCTACATTCCAGGCTCTAGGACATGTGAGGATTAAGTTTCCTTTTGCAAACTTAATGTGGTCTTTTAAATACATTGTGCAATAATAAATAGGTTTTAATTGTATGGCTATAGAATATATTTCTCTACAGGAAATCTGTCTGATACCATACATAGGATACAATAGGCTCACATACTAGAGTAGCTGTTCAGTGCTGTTTTCCGTTCCCCTGCTATTCAAACAACATTTTGAATAAAGAATATGTGATTGTGTGTCAGAGTCTTATGCCTCACAGTAATATTCTTACCAGTCATCTTCCCTTTTCCCTCTTCTTTTTCCTCTCTTCTTTTCCCCCCTTCTTTTCCCCTTCCCTTTCCTCCAGTTTCATATTTTCCCTTTTTTCTTTCCATTTTTTTTTGTTTTTTCTCTCTCGTTTTTCTTCCTTTTTCCCTTGATTTTACTTGCTCCCACTAAAGAATTCACTGCTATTCTGAGGTGTGCTGGTATTTAAACCAGTTCCTAGAGAATATGAGTTGAAGCTCAGATTTACTAATGAGAAAAATCTACAAATATTCTGTGAGACATTCCAGGATTATGAGTGAAAAATCTGAGGTGATAATCATATCCTTGAGAACACTTAATTGTAGGTAATCTTCCATATATAAAAGCCAGGCACACAGAAAAAAAGAATGCACCATTAGCAGGCATCTTTCAAAAGGGATTTCCTGGCAAAAGACTCCACCATCTTTTCCCAGATACATTAATTTATACCTGTTCAGGTTCCTTTTCCACAGTCTTTTCCTAGGCTGGTTCTTGTTCTCACCTGCCAACAGACCCACTCTCATGATCTGTAGTATTCCATATTCCCTATAAACAGCCTTAAATCTGGGCTCCTTTTTCAGTTGGTCTGGCCTTGATCTCTACCAATCTCCAGAGGATTTTTGCCTGCAGTTTCCATGAGACATCTTATCAGCTTCCTGGGTCTCTGTTTCAGCATCATTGAAGAGCCGCCTTCTTCAGTCTTTCATGTTCACCTTTGTCTCTTATCTTAGTTCAACTTCTTGATTTTTAGATCAAGCCTTCTGGTTCCATCTCTGATTCACTTCTACTTTGCAGTTCTCCTACTCTTTTGCTATCAGTGTATCTTTCCTTCTCTCTTCCCTTGTTTCAGCTATTGGTATAAAGTGTGGTGACATGGACACTTCTTTGCAGTGCCCATGTGCAACCAGGCCTCACCTCTGAATGAATTTTGTAAGGAACCTCTTTCTTTAATCTTGGAGTATGCCTGTGGGCTCTGGGGTCATGGATCATGTGAAGCCTGGTTACTAGGGTGATAAATCCTGAAGTGAAAACATTAACACTAATTTCTTTGCCAAAATGGTCTTCATATCTTGAACAAAGAACTTTTAACAAGTCCAGATTTAGGCTCATGCTGATAAGCTGGAACACATCTTATGCTAACAAACATTCTTTACTTGATTTCATTTTTGGAAGTGGCTACTTTAGGGACTTTCATTAGGCCTTTAGATTTTACACAAGGTAGAAACAGATCTCAAACTCCTGTGGGGAACAGAAGCCTAAATTCTTACTAGTTTCAACAATGAAACAGGAATTAAGGATGGTATTTTTCTATTTTATATAGTCATCAACATTGTCACTCTCTCAGTTTAGGATCTATACTTTTTTTTTTATAAAAATGCATAACAATTTAGGGAATTATATAGTTTAAAAAGGGATTTAGCAAGCAATCAAAGGGTGATTTTTGTAATATAAAGTTGAAAAATTTTGGTCGGGTAATACTGCCAAAAGGTATGTTTCCGTAAATGTCAGCTCAATTATTAAGAACTTTTATCTTGCTTTTTGAAAGAAGACAGTCACCTCTGCCTTGGCTGTCTTATGTGTTTCTGCTCACATTTTTCTCTCTGTTATTCTGTACTGAAAGCAACTTAGAAGAATTATGCCAACATCAAAAATCTCAAAAGGATATCATAAAGTTTATTATATAAAGTAACCATTATACTACTCAAAAATTCTAGCACAGTAATAAGTCAGTAATACAAAAAAGTTAACTGAATCAATGGTTTTATTCATATGAGTAAGCATTAGGAGACAAGTGCACAGGGCAAGAATTTAAGCATTCCAGAGAGGGCTTTAACACAGAGACGTACTGCTTCAAGAGGAATTGGTTCTGTAACTGTTTCTAGCAAGTGACACAACCTTACTTATATTAGGGTGTAACTCTTCCTAAGACTCAGGTGAAAAAAACCCCCTCTCTTTCTTATCCATCAATGAAATGGTGAATAATTTGTATAGTGATTTGGTAATTTTTTTATAGACTTTAGAAATTCTGTGAGAACTATAAAAAGAAGCCTTCTGTCTCAGAAATTATTTTCAATAAGATTTGAAATTATAAAATATCAAAACCACTAAGGCTTTCAGGTGCTTAAATTCCTATGGGTTTCAAACAGCAGCAAAAGAGAAACTGGAGGAGTGATTCATCTAGCCTTGCCCTAGGTACCTATAATAAAAGCATCTGAGCAAGTCTTCTGAGATCCCTTTAAATAACCAGTAGGGAAATATAGTAATTTTTGGTATGCAGAGCTGGTTCCCATCATTCTTCATTTAGAATCATGGAGATTGGAAAGACCCTTCAGAAGTCAAGCACTCTGCTCAGAACAGATCTAATTAGATAAGGTTGCTCAAGGCTGTGCACAGATCAGTCTCCAAGGACTGATTCCACCACTGCTCTAAGCAATGTGTTCCTGTATTCCACCACCTTAAAATAATGTTCTTCTAATATCTAATCAGAATTTCTGATGTTTGAACTTGTGTCCTTTTGCTCTCTTCCTGCAACTGTAAACCACTGTGTTGACCCTAGCAGTTGGTGCTTGCTGCAAGATACAGAAAGGATCCCACAGCCAAAGCTCTGACTGTGACACCAGGCACACACGGACAGTTGTTCACCTGCTGGATAAGACCATTTATGCTCATTTTTTGCCTTAGTGACAGGCTTGAGCTGACACAACATTGGCCCCAACGTGCCTTTTATCTGTGCCCTCAGAGATTTGTGGTTGTTCTCAATGTTTTGCATTATCCCCAGTAGTACCAACTGTGCTTAAATGGAAAAGCAAAACAGCACAGAGGCAGACAAGCCTCAGTAGTCTCTCTGGAGCATCCTGGAACTTAGCCCTGCCAAAACAATGAACCTGAGATGCTAGCTTGGGTTAAGTCACCAGACTGGTACCTTGGTCCCCTCAGGTGGGAGTCTCCAGTAACCATAACTTGCCTCTTCTCTTTTGTGTAGACAAAAGCTCTGGGGACAGTCAGCTCTGATAAATCCCCTTACAGGTCTTGTTTGTCCTCACCAGCACTCAGGGAAATTAAACTTTTCTAAAACTGCAGATCTGTAAATAAAGCAAGAACATTTTTTCAAGCCTTCCACCCCTAGTGTGACCACGACTGCCAACTCTCCTTAATTTCTCATTTTTCTTGACTCAGGTTCTTACCCAGTCATGTTTCATCAAAGATGGCAGTCAATGGAAGCAACTGTTTCCCCTGTGTACTCTCATAGCAGATGATTTGAAAGGTTATCTCAGAGCTGGCAGAAGATGTGGATCCTCCTGGAATAACAGCTAAGGGTCATGTTATTTACCTAGAGGGTATCTGGAATACTTGAATGTAAAGCAAATACTTGGGTAGTGACTCAATAAATTCTGGTTCTCCTCTGGAAATTCCTGTTCAAAATTCTTCAGTGAAGATCCTTCACACATTGTGCTCAGTATGAATTCATCCTCTGTATGAGATACCTCTGTTTTCTTCTGAGGAGTGGAGTAAACTAAAATTGTTCTTTGAAGTGTATTTGCCCATTCAATTCCCATTAACTCACCATTTGAAAGAATGAAATCTTAAATTTACACTGCCTGTAGTACATCACAAGTTATGTACTGTGAGAGCAGTAGGGATTTTCAAAAGAGTTGTAAAGTGTAAAATTCTCTAATCCTATTGGTGTTTAATGGATGTTTAGCATCAAAAAAGTCTCTGTCAAAACAGGATTTAAATAGACTTGCTTGGTTCTATCGTGTTTGAAGTCATTGAGTTGTTATTAGTATTTCATCGTTATAAACTAAATTTCTTCTAAGATTAAAAGTGATGAGATCCATTATCTTTTGTTGTTAAGTATCCTCAACGGGACTATATGGGCAATAGATACCTGAACTAAACCTGTAAAGGGTTTAAGTTTGTAACCAGGCAGAAACACCAATTTACATAGTGGCTACACATTCTCCAAATTCTGTTTGCTAAATTTAGTGTAGTGGTCAAAATATTTTTTCCACTGTGGAATAGAATTAGCAGAAAAGAAGGCAAAACAGGCTTAACTTAAAGATAAAAACAGTTAGATTTATTAACACACACCAAAAGGAAGAAAAAAAAAGAGAATAAAAAGAAAATTGAAACCTTTCAAAGCACTCCCCTCCCCCCTACCAACAGTTCACTTTCCCACAAACAATGTCNCTGACCTTCTCTTTTTCATTATAATGTGTTTATAAATTCAGGTACGTTACATATATTGCATGGAAGCATATTTTCCTGAAGGAAAGATACTACTGAGTAGAGATCATGCCAGCACAAGCTAAGCAAATGAAGTTGTGATAGCAAGTTAACTCTAATGAAAAGAAATTGGGCATGTATTGTGTTAATCAAAAGGAATTACAGTATTGCTTCGGCAGAAACAGAAGTCCTTGGTATGTTTATGCAACAACTTTTTAAAGTAAGGTGTATATTTATTTTTTAATAAAAAAACCCATTTGCTCAAGGGAATGAATTTTCCTCTATTTAAAAGAACTCTAGCTAAGGAGAAAAGAAAATCCACACCTCTTAAAAGTAATAATTTTAGTGGCTCAGATTTCAATTAGTGCTAGAAAGAAGTGCCTTGAAAAGATTTAGCTAGTAGCAAATTACTTTTCAAAACTCTCTAAAGATTCAGTTTGGCTGTTTAAGAAAGCTTTCTTCTACTTGTAGATTTTATGGCTGTAGATTGTGTGATTGTAGATATTTGTCTCAGTTCTGTTAATGTGGCTTAAATAATTAAACAGAAGTTTAGTTTGGATTTTAACCTCTGTAGGCTTCTGCTATTGATGATACATAGAATCAAAGAGAAAAAGATCAGTGGCCTGTCTTCTCCTACCAGGTTAGAAAACTATCTACAACCCACTCAGAAGAAATGAGAATGGAGTGCTTAGTCTAACAGCAACTGGAAGGAAAATGTGATTTTTTTTTTAAGTGTTGCGGTGTCTCGGGGCATTGCATGTTAGGATAAGGACCAGGGCTGGTTTATATACTAATTGTTTAAGTAAGCTGTGAAACACATATGCACAGGTCACAAAGTAGAATATAGAATACCTACTGAAAATTCAGGAAGAGAGGACCAGAAAAAAGAAATAAAATTTTCAGCTACTTTGAGGTTATTTAATCAGTAAACCAAAAAAATTATGCACCATATTTTTAGAAAATTAGATAGAAATCTACATGTCATCATCTCAATAGTTCCAAGTATTTAATAATTTATTAGTGAAGCATATAATAACTTTAAAAAATGCATATAGTCATATTTTACTTTATAGGTTAATGTACTACATCCTAAAAAGCCTTCAAAAAAATCTGTTATCTGTCATGTAATATATGAAAAGTCTATACACACTATGCATTGCATACTCGAACAAGTAGTAATGTATTTCATGTCAAAAACCACTTCTGAATGTCACCTTATGCTGTAGTGTGTCCTGATAGCTCAAGTAAAAATGGTGTCAAAAACCCACTTATGAACATTTCAGTAATCTGTTCTGACTTCTGAGCCTTCATGATTTAGCAACAGTTTTAAGGATATGTCAACCTATAAGCACAGTTCAGTACTGCACAAAGCAGTATGGCTGTCTAGAACCATTTATCTTTTCTTTTATGCAGTCTTATTTAAAACTAACTGCAGTGATTTCTTGTCTAGCACTGAAAATACCAAAGAAATTAGTTCCCAAGAATATAGGTCTGAAGGGTAAAGGAAAAGAATTTGACTGAAATATACTAGAATTGAGACACGCCTAGAGAATCAATAATAAGCTGAAATATTTATTTGCATGTTAATTAGCGATAAGATACTTCCCAGACTGAATATTACCTTTAATTAGTTTGGCCTGTGGGATTAATAGTTGTGGGGTTTTTTTTTTCCTTATATGCCATCACAACTCAAAGGTTAATTCATGCTCAGTCAGAAAAAACAAATGTCCCCACAGAAATGTCTGCTGTAAAGCCTTCTGGAAATTAGTTATTTAACTTCTGTTTTGCAACCTTACCCATAAGAGTTTCTATAGTAGTGTGTTCCTACATTATTGACAAACTGAATTAGTTCCTAAAGATGGTGTTCTTCTTTTGAATGAATTAAAGAATAGCTTTTAAGCAATATAAACAAGAACTGAATTAGATTAAATGGTGCATAATTTTCTATGCAGAACCAAGTTATTGCCTCCATATTGGTGGTAGTGTATATGTTGTAGAGTGAGATTCAGAGTATGGAGAAGCTGTTACTTCATTTGGATTTTGTGCTAGAGAGTGGTAGCAAAACACTGGGAAGCAGAGGGGGGAAAAGGGCAGCTGATGCTGCAAAAATCTGTTAAATTGCAATTTAAAAGACACAAATGTTTATTATACAGCTGTGCCATGGGATTCACAACTGTTATATGAATGGCACAAAGAAGCTGTGATGTTAGGATTTATACAGTAACTAGTAATTTCAATTTAAAACAAGGGCCATACTGGATTAAAGCCTGCCATTTACAAAATCATGTGACCTGGAAAAAAGGAAGGGATGGAGGGTTGGCTGGGAAGTCAATTTAATAATAAACCTATTCTGTTATTCCAGCTTTGCAAAATAATCTACATAGTAAATGTGCCAGGCCAGGGAAATACCCTCACCTATTAGTTTTCTTCTGGAGATATGCAAATCTAAAATGGCTACTGAAGAATTTGAAAC